>OZ004587.1:5187574-5407574 GCA_963924555.1 Crambe crambe
TTTAATCTGCTTAAACAACCCCCTCAAACACACACACGCACACTAATAAAGTAAGTGTAGACTGTTCAGTGTACACTGCACACCTTGTGCGTACGTGTCCATATTGGAATATTTTAGTGTGCTTCTGTTTTTACAGTGTGCAATGTTTCCTCTACAGAAAGTAACAGCCTGTTTGATGAATAGCCTTTTTTCTATTCAGTATAGTTATGATAAATAATTGTTTACCATGGAGATGCAGCAGAATCAAAGCAAACTGCTATTACATTTACAGTGGCGGGACCCAGCCTTTTGTCCTTTATAGAAAGGTTATCCTCTTTTGACATAGAGTGTATAATTATACAAAGGTTCTTTTAGATTGTCCTTTGTTGAGAGGCTTGTCCTCTTTCAGAATGTCAAGTTTCACTGCATTTACGAGTTAGTAATTTTATTTTCAGATTAATCGATACTAGGCCCATACCTTCACCATTTAAGTTGTTAATGATTGCAGGTAAAAGGTCATTGAATTTTGTCAGTCATACTAATTTCTCATTACACTTTTAGGATTAATCCTACCATAATTAATATGGTAACTAAGTATACACCTTGTTTGGAATAGATCAGAGTGCTTCCCGACCTCACCAGTCACCATAGCCAAAGCTACCCCTTCCTACAAATCATTTCCGCAAGTTGTTTGTATACCCTCAGGCATTGCTGTGTTGCTAGTTTTGTCAGTTGTGACATACACTCAGTGATACATTTAATGATTTAGGGTAGCGTTCATCTTCTCTCACTTCATGAGATGATGGATCATATGCATATCATAAAAAGTGAATTCTTGCTGTATTTACCATCTCTCTATCGAGATTTGAATAACCAAGGAGATTCTGCCTTTGTTTTTTATTTAATGCTCTCTCTATTACAAAAACAATTACTCTCAATGGAAGTTAAAGTGGTGGAATACCCTCTTACGTAACTCTTATCTATAAAAGCAGCTAAATAATATTATTAATGACAAGGCTATTACACAATAATGATTTCCCACCTATCATGATCTAATCCTGGAGTAAAGAGGAACACCCCATTTATTAGTGGAAGCTCCATTTCTTGTAGCTATCACTTTATCAAAATAGTGATTGTTGTGGTAGCTATTGGGTTGAATCAGCATACTAGAATTTGGGAGGGGGGGGGGGATCCTGCCTCAAGGCCTCAAGATGAGAGTGAATGATTCATCAATATCAATTTCATTTCATAAGTGTTGCTTACAGAGTGTCTAGAGTACTGGGACCTAGCTATATGGGCAAAGTGCTGGGCTACAGTGGAACCTCTGAATAAATAGAAGACACTTGTTGCTGTCCCACCATAGTGCTTTGTATATTAAATGACTCTGAATAAAGGACAACTCTCTACGTATGAAGGATGATTTCAGTGGCCCTGACTCGTCCGTTATTTGGAGGTTCCACAATAAAGAGTACATACTGTATTTTTATATAACTTCTGCCAGTAGTGTATCAATAGCAGCTGCACAGTAGTGGGTACTGTGCAGATAAGCTGAAGCAACCTGGGGGGAGTGGGATGGAGGATGCTTTTATTAATTACCCCGCACGCATGCATAGCAAAGGGTACTAATTTTGGTGTGGATAATTTTATAATTATAGTACCCAAAAGAAATATTTTAAGGCATTTCGTTCAGAGAAGCGTCTTTGTTATTTTTTAACATCATTACAATAGCTCTACGATTAATTTTGTTACCATTCTTTCTTTATTTAATGCGCACTGAAGCCACACCCATATACACAATTATGGTCTAACAGGGTACAAATACTTCTAGTTGACATGTGCTATAACTTTTAATGAACTAGCTATAGTACAAAATGCAAAAATAACAATAACAAAATCTATCTCAAAAAAAAATGTCGGTAATAAGGAGACTGGCAATACAGCAAGTTAGCTACTTTAATAGTTCGAGAATAGATGAATAATCTCTGCGAAAGAAATCGAAAGGTGCTTGCACTACTTTATTATCACAAGATGCTGGTTTGATGATTTTAAAGAGATTTCCCTTTTGCCGAACATAGGTTTTACAGAGATGCTCACTGTCACCTTTCTCATCATCACGATCCTTGGCATGCTGTATTATCAAACATATCAAACCAGCAATGGCTGGTACTGCAAATGAAGAACCAACAACTCCTTGTACTAGACGTCGACTTATTTTGCTGGTGATTTTTTCTAGAATCTCACGTAGTTCATTTTCAGGACCTTCTTCTCTTTTCTTCTTCAGTACATTAAAGTCACTTTGGGTGATGAAATTCCAACGCGTTTGATCGTAACGAGGGTCCAACAGCTCATAAATGATCTCATCCATTTTTTTGATGCAGCGTGGAGCTAGTACTTCTCCATAGCAATACAGGTCCACTCCTGTAGTCTTTGTATCTTCTGAAAAATGAGCATTTGGTTTTAAGCTCCCAACACTTATGACACTATCGAGTTTAGCAGGAAACTCCAAGTCATGAGTCGTATCTCCACTATTACTGGCAGAAGCTACTACATATGTGTCAAGTGCCAATTCTTGGATTTTTAAAGTTATTTTTGCTTCCTGTGAATAATCTTTAACCTCTTCACCACATTCGATAAGACTTCGATCACCTGCTCGTAAGGACATTGAGATGACATCAAACTTGAATTTATCTTTTTTTTGTAGCGTTTCAATCAAGTCTAATGCATAATCCAAATACAAGAGAGTATCTTCAGTATCAAGTGGAATTCTGATCATTGTCAATTTAGCATCAGGAGCTACTCCACCAGGATACTTAACACTCTGTAATTTTTGATCGTGATAAATTACTCCATTTACTGGAGTTCCAACAGCTATCCCAGCAACTGCAGTTGCATGACAATGGGGACTATAACGGTCTTGTGTACAAAAGTCACCATCAACTTTCAGTGACTCGTGTGCTAGACGCCCATCTTTAGCCTTGTATATCTGATAACCATTAATGCCTTTCTTTTTCAATGCATAATGTGAGTAGAATCCATTGTCGATCATTGCTATTTGTGTTCCTTTTCCTGTTATCCCTTTCTCGTGTACTTTTTTTAACCCCAACTTCACACTTGTAAATGGGAGTTTATCACCCACAGAGGATATCAGCTGATCAGGATCAAGGTTAGGTGTGACACTCAAAGTTTGCTGCACGAGTGAAGTATTAGCTCAACATAAATAATACTAAATGTTTTTAAGTCCTATGCTCCAGTTAAATCAGTCAAAACTTGTTCCCAAATATTCCCCTTCCATTAAAATTTTAGTCTTCTATTTTTTTTTGAAGATAAGTATTCCAGGGAATCCTCAAGCTTACCGATATAATTGGTGGCTTTGAATTTGGTTGCTGCAGCCCTATACAATGGAAAGAGTTTTATTTTAGGCAACAATCAAAAGTGTCGCATGCTATAGATGTAATGCAGGCCTGTAGCCAGGGGTGGTTTGGAGGGGGGGGGGGGGGGGTCAATCAAACCCCTTTTCAAAATAAGCGTGACTTTATGCTAGCTATAACACTGTCCTACTGAGACTCTAAAGCAGTAGTAAGAAGTATTGTCTGAGATTTTAAAGGATTATAGTGCCTGAGGATTTAAGTTCAACTTATAAGTCTTGATATGAAAACTGTACAGGTAGCTAGTGAAGTGTGAAGAAGTTTGTGAAGAAGTGGTTCATAATCTTCATACTGCCTCTTACGTAGCAAAAATGTAAGCTGCGCCAGCTATTAAAATTTAACAAAGTTATCATTAAATGGGGCACAGTTTATCTAAAATGGGTGTGTTTAGGAAAAATTTTCCACATGCAAGCGTGTGGATATTTTCACACCCCTTTTTCAAAAACTCTGGCTCTACGGCTGTAATGCTTAAAACCTACTTGCAGTTGAGTACCACCCTACTGCCAGACTTGTTTACATAGGCTGAGCCAACAGGAGAGGAGCGAGATACTATTCATATTACCTAGGATGTGGTATCAGGAAGCCAATACATTTCCATTGTAGGTTTAAAAAAAGTTAAACCATGCCTCACCCTCATGCTGTACAGGATATTATTGCCTTTGTCAGACATTCGGAATATATATGTACAGCCTTCGTAGGCATGGTTTAACTATTACATAGTTGTGTCAACATGCAAAAAGTCTGGTAGCTATGTGGAAGAGTGGTTATTATTATGGTCATTATGCTACAATCTAGTACTGCCCACAGACTAGACTAGCAGTAGTGCAGAGAAAAGTATAAATGCAAAATCAATAATCTAGCTAGTCCAGTTCAAAAACATGTTTTCTTCAATAACATAGCTAATAGTCTATCAGGGGGCTGTCCTTGACAAGCTGACCCATTACCATTTTTCATATGGGTTGGGAGAGAAAAGGATCTGTGTTACTGTACTCGCATGTTATTAGGTGTATGTGCTTATATCTCCACAGGAAAGAAACCACTGTTTAACAGCAAGTATGCACCTAATGGCGACAAATTTAGATGGGCATTAATTAAAGTACCATGTGAAGCACCAGCAGTAAGTGAGAGTTCTGTGCAGAAATAAACAGTGATTACCTATGCACTTAGCTATAAGCATGATGCGCCTAATAATGTGTGAGTACAGTATTCAATAGTGATTTAGAAATGGTCATCCTATAACCATGCCGAGGATTATGTAATTGTGTTTTCATATCTCATACGTGTCCACCTTGTGTTGAGTAGCTATATAACTTAGCTTACCAGTTTCACTCATAGCTTGACTTTCAGCAGAATTAGAATCAGCAGCAACACAACGCTCTGTTATCACAAGGAAAAAAAATTATGTAGATAACATGATGTTTGAATGAAACTCTATTCTTAATCTGTAGATTAACTTCACATAGTCTCTCAGGTGATAAAGCAATATCAAAATTATTATGAATCTTTACTGTTAGCTAGCTATGTCAGCTTCCAAACATACCTGCTGTGGGCAGTAACGTGTTCTCTGGAAGTGTAGACTTCACATGAGGTTTTGGGGGTATAGCAGTGGTGTCTTTAATAGTGAGGGCGTGTGTGTGTGTGTGTGTGCGAGAGAGAGAGAATATTATGGATGGTACAATACGTATATTGGCTGTTTTATTGTGAGCGAAGTGGTCGAATGAGGGGCTGAAATTTCGGCCAACAAAAATTTCATATACAATATGTATATGAGATTTTCATTGGTCGAAATTTTCATAGCCTCCAAAGAAATCTTTAATTTCGAATCGCTAGCTAGCTAGCAGTAGCTGGCATCCAGGCTAACCGGCTAGCAGTTTCCTGCCAGGGATTCTCCACTGAAGCCTTGGGATGTAGAGTTGTTCAAGTGTATAAACTAGCTCATTTGCTTAGAAGAATTCCTACTTCTATTAGGCCTTGGCTGACGCGTCTGACGCCGGGCTTTATTAGCAGCCCTTGTGCAGGGAGAGACAAAGCTGGCTTGAAGTAGAGCCGAAAATCCATACAGCAGCAATGTGTACGTGTGCATGCTTAATAAGGCGAGGGTGTGGTTAAAAATTTCGAATTTTAATTTTTGAATTTCTGTAAAGCATTTGAATTATACGAAAATTTGGACCATTTGAAAATTTCCAGCTAATGGTATATATAGCTATATCTCGTACATTCTTTCAGTTCCATATCCTTTGCGATACAGTGACATCATGCTTCGCTCACCACAATGCTTTGCATGGAATTCCCTAGTAGATCATGAGGCGGGGTTTCCAACTAGTTCATGCTACGAAGTGCCAGCTAAAGCCTAGGGGAGAGCAACAGGGTACCAAAGGTACCGTAGCATAGATAGCTTAGAATAGCTTAGTTTATATTTGCATGCGTATAAGTAACCTCGGCCCCAGGCACTCTTTTGTGACCTGTCTAAAAGAGAGCCTGGTAGCTATCACATTAGACTTCGAATTTTGAGGATTCTGCATATTCCTCATACACTCTCCGTAAATGGATGTTTATTCAAATAATCTGAGCACGAAATAATAAAACCAGCCTAAAGACAGTCTTTTGGAGCAGAGGTACTGCGGTAGCAAATGGAGGATGACATTAAGAATACAGATTTCTGTGAAAAAGCTGAGCATGCGCAGTCAGTGTGCAGAGGCGGATCTAGGGAATACTCATTGTATTCCAACGAACTACTCCTATAGCTGGTTGTCTAGACTTTGTTATTGCAGTATTGGCCTTCAGGCACAATGCTAAACTACCGCCAACTTTGTGCATGTTTTTATACGTATTTAACAGCATGCCACAATGGTTTGCCAATGTGGTTTATATTAGCGTGGCTGGGGTATGTTTTTATATCTTGCGTGGGTGGATCAAAGGAGCGGTACTGTGCTATATCCTTCATACAGCACCGTTTTTAAATAGGCTGTGCTGTATGAAAACTCATACAGTTCAGCCGTACAGCACAGTGCTGTATGCATGCAATGCACAAATTGGAACACACTAGAACAGTTACAAAGCAAGCCAAAACACTTTTACTTTTATAGTATCCACAGTTTTACAGGATGTGTTGGGTTGTGTGGTTTCCAACCAATGTGATTATTGACCAAAATCTAATCAAGACTCAATGAAGCGGATCGTATATAGGCTTATCTAAGTGCTTTGAGGTAAGCATTACAGCTTTCTATTGTATGCAGCTGCCTGCCACTTCATATAAACTCACAGCAAAATCTTCTAAGGAGTTGAAGCACAAATGAATATCAGCACAAAAACCTAGTTAAAAATTAATCATATTCATGATCACTAATTATATCCTATAGAAACCCAACAAGACAGCTGAATGCTTGACAGGACTCATTGAATCTACATTATGTTGTAAGCACTACTACAGCACACCATAATTTTATTCTAAGTCGATAAATGATTGCACAAACCATGTACCAGTGATGAAATAATATGTATGACAGTTTTTTACGCATGCACTTTAGGTTTAATGGCTCTTGTATAGTTGGAAAGATCTAGGCTTTATCCTGAGTGAACTATAGAGGCTAAATAGATGGGATGTGGACCTGGTCAAAGTAAAATTCATCGTGGCCCAAGCGCAGTCCCAATTTTTCTCCAGCTCATGCCATGAAGATGATTAGCTAAGAACATGAAGATGTGCTTTTATTGTTCTTCTGTGTTGAGTCATTCAGCCTCCAAAATTCTCCTGTGTGATAGTAAGCATAGCAGCTACAAATTACTGTTTTCTGAGAAAATCCAACTTCATTAATTTCATAGGTTATAATTATAGGTGCTCTCCGATAATAAATCTACATGCATAGAGCTACCACTTTATGACCTCGAAACAAGATTAAATTTTATTCGGTTATGTACTGTATATAGCGTAAGCTGCCAATTATCGGCATATACTAATTATCGGCATCCGTATTGCCAATTATCGGCACTGGAATATACGGATGTGTACACGGGCGTTCACGGAAATATACGGAAACTAAACTGGTGACAGGTACTGCAACCTTGATCTTCTTTTGCAGTTGTTCCAAGGCGAGTTAATAACTGATAAAAGTTATTTTGATGACAGTAAACCTTGCATATTGTGTTTAGTTAGCTAAAACACTTTTAGCTTGCTCGGATTTCTCGATGTTTTTGGATGCAACATAGACCATGCTGTTGGTTTCTGCTTCTAGGATGCCTCGGCGAAAGAGGAGGCTGCGTTCGAAGTCAGCTCCTGCTGTTCTACTTTCAAAACGTACCGGGAAGAGAAAGCAGTGGAGTGACGATTCGATGTTGGCTGCCCTTGAGGCAGTGAAGAAAGGTGTGCCTGTAAAAAGGGCTGCCCTCGAGCATGGAGTGCCTAGAACAACGTTGCAAGATAGGCATCTAGGCAAAGTAACTCACGGTGTCAAGCCAGGCCCGAAACCTTATCTAAGTGGCAATGAAGAAGCTGAACTTCGAAAGTTTATTGAAGTTGTTGGTGAGATTGGCTATGGAAAAACTAGAAAGCAGATTAAAAACATAGTTGAATCAGTTGCTCGAGAGAAAGGGCTACTCAAGAAGAGTCGAATATCTGATGGGTGGTTTCGTCGCTTTTTAGAGAGGCAGCCAAATCTTCGTCTGCATAAAGGGGATCCAACTGCCAATGTGCGCATGGATGCAATGCAAAATACTGAAGCACTCGATAATTACTTCAAACTCTTGAAAGATGTGATGGAAGAGAACAACTTGATGGACAAGCCAGGGCAGATATACAATGTTGATGAATCAGGCATGCCTTTGGAACACCGTCCACTTCGTGTTTTGACAAAGAAAGGACAACGTAAAGTTAGGTGCCGCACTTCAGGTAACAAAAGTCAAGTAACAGTGATAGGATGTGTGAGTGCAGCTGGACAGGCAATGCCTCCATTTGTCATATTTGATGCCAAAAGCCTGAATATTGAATGGACGAGAGGTGAGGTAGCAGGAACAACATATGGCTTAAGTAGTCGAGGCTGGATAGATGTGGAATTGTTCAAGGGGTGGTTTGAGAACCATTTTCTGAAACATGCTGTGACTGCTCGCCCAATACTTCTATTACTGGATGGACATAGCTCACACTATAATCCCGAGGCAGTTAGACTAGCTAAAGAGAAAGATGTTATTTTATTCACCTTGGTGCCACATACAACTCATGAAATGCAGCCATTGGACACAGCAATTTTTGGACCTCTTAAATTGCATTGGTGAGAGGCTTGCCATGACTTTGTTCAATCTAATCCAGGTAGAATTATCACAAAGTACCAATTCAGCAGCTTACTCTCAATAGCATGGATGAATACAATGGCCCCAAAAACCATTGTCAGTGGTTTCAGGACCTGTGGGGTTTATCCATTCAACCAATCATCCAGATGCTCTTCCAGTTAATGATCCCCTCACAACTGATCCATTTGAGAGTTCAATGACTGATTTTTTCCCAGATGTATCTCCAATGGAGGAAATGACATGTTCTCAATCTCCTCCTGGCCAATCAAGTGTGTCCCTTCCTGATGTATCACCAGTCAATTCTGTACCACAAGTTCAATCCAGCATTGCTCCTCTACTTGCTTCGGACGTGGGTGATTCTGCTAATAAACCAGATGTGGCTAATAATCCAGCCAAAGCTGATGTGATGATGACTGTCGAGCCACTATCCACCCCTCGTAGTCCCCACAACACCAAAGAGTGGATACAGTATTGGATCTACGCCAGGTTCTGGACAAAGCTCTTCTGCTGAATCAACTGATGTAATCTCCAAATATTTAGTACAGTACGTACCAGCTACACCAAGGAGTCGGAACTAAATCTGTTGACAGAGTGACTGGTTCAAGAGTACTTACTAGTTCCGAAGGACTTGCTATGTTGAAGGAAAAGGAAGATAAGAAGAAAAGAGAAATTGAAGAAAAGAAAAAGAAGCTTGAGAGGGAGGAAAGGAAGAAAGAAAGGGAAGAACTGGCAAAGAAAAAGGCAGAATCAAGGTTGAAAAAGGCAGCAGAAAAATCACTTACAAAAAAGCCCCCTGCCCGAAAGCGTGTATCACAACTGTCTAATCATAAGAAACAGCAAAAAACCTCTATATCTGAACCCTCTACGTCTGAGCCGACTATTACTGAACCCTCTACATCTGTTACCAAGCCATCAAAATGTTTTACAGATAGTGAGTGTTGCGAATGCTTACACACTTATGCCGAAGATGTTCGCAATGGAACAGGGGCTGAGTGGGTTATGTGTGTGTGTGGACGTTGGCTACACGAAGAGTGCATTGACTATGATGCTAATGGCAGTGAAAAGTTATGTTCTTATTGTGTTGTTTAATTAACTTCATCATTTTGACTTGTTTTTTTTTCTCAATTATTGCATTTTTAACATAAAACGGTTAATACCAAATTAATGGTAATGATTAAACACTTAAAAAAACATCAATTAGTAGTTTATGACATGAACTAGAGGTTGGTATGCATAGTAGTGTGCCTGTTATTTCTACGCGTCGACCCTGGACCTAAAAACACTGCCCGTGCCGATAATCGAGCATAGGAATTAATACAAGAGACGGTGATAGGTACGGGATGCCGATAATTGGAATTTATTAGGCTGCACTTCTACCCATGTCATCCCGTGCCAAGTAGCTCATTAGATGCTGAAAATTTGGTAGATAATCAAGGAATAAATTAGCTTCCTTCTAGTGCAAGAGCCAACTTCCTGTGTCTCTCCGGCCGGAAACTGCAAGGTAAGGGACATTCATGTGCCGATAATTGGCAGCTTACGCTACTTATACTGGCAGGATTCTTTGTTCTTGACTATACTAGCTACATGCAGGTAACTAGGGAGAAAGAGGCAGCACATTCTGTAGGCCTGGATATACGTACAAGGCTAGATCATCCTCAGCTGTAGCTATACGTATAGTCTATAAGTAGTGCACATAATTATTTGGGAAGGCATCACCTCTTTTATATACACACGCACACAATACTGTAGCTATTGGGAAACTTTCATGTAAGTTTACGATAATTTTTGTTATTAGTTATAGCCTACTTGTTTGTAGCTTTAACCATAGATAAAGGAGTGAGAGGGGATTGGAAATGGCAAATTTTTGCAAAACTGACAAGATAGCGTGCCACTTGCACTGTCATGGCCATAGGATTCTGCAGTGATCGAAAATACCAGAGAGAGCTACCACCTCCCAAATATCAAGGACTATAAGGCAGGCAGTGGACTAAGAAAATCAAGGCAGGCAGTGGACTAAGGAAATCCTGATAAAGCATACCAGCCAGAATTCAAGGAGGATTCTGGTCTGATCCCTCTCAACAATAACTTGTTCCTATTATAGAAAAGTGTGTGCATGTATACTTCCCAAACACACTTTACCAATTTAAGTATAGATCTGATCAAATTAATGTGCTTTAAAAAATTCTTAAAAATGATAATGTTCAGTGGCTGAGCACTACTGCTATTTTCCTATGACATCTTGCAGAACGATTTTCTCCAGTCCATCTGGACTCTGGTCAGTCCAGGACTTATTTGGAAGTATAGCTACCAGAGAGGAGTGTATTTGCTATAATGCCGATTGAAGCAATGCAATTAGCTAAAGGATACATCACCAGAGAGTGACTGTCACATTTATCATGCTCCTGCTTCTTGCAATTTTGGAATCGGCAGGATTGGCATGCATTACGATGCACACATGCATTAAGAAGGATTCCACATAAAGCAAAGCACCATAGAACCCTGGTATATTGAATGGGAGGGATAAAATCTAGTCATAACAGGTTTATCAATCATAGAGATTAGAGCAGCTATAATCATGCTATAATCTTTGACAGAAGGATGAAAAATGCTCATTACACTACTTTACAATGGTCTCTTCCTCCAAGAGCTTTAAAATACAAGCAACTTGGCTTTATAGGGATTAATATCTTAATTTTGTGACAAAAATTGCTCTAAAAACCAGGAAAGAAATGGTGGAAATCCTTACAAAAGATTGAACTTTCTCTGACACTCAAAATAGAGCCCAGCAGGCAGAGCCTTCCTGTAGAATACTGGCAAAATCAACTGAAGTCTTTTGTGGAAGAAATTTTTGCGCATAACACACCTATAATAGCTGCGGGTCATATACATTTATATAGCGTTTCCAATCCCCTCCCTCCTTTATCTATTATGCTTTAACACTAATTTGTACGGGGCAATTAATGTTCAATGTAATTAATTTTTGTTTATGACCATTAATATACCAGATTTAAGTAATTGATCTATTAAATAATACAGCATTGCATGAATTTAATATTTCGTAAAATAAAAATTTGGCTCACCAAGTGCATGCACAAATATTTAATAGCTATAACAGTATATTATTATTTGCTAATAATTAGGTCAAGATTCTGTAGTAAGTGTGATTGCCACCTTACTGGGTTTTTCTCCTAGCTGGTATGTTCTGTATACAAAAATATGTACAGTACAATATGAATATTTAATAGAGCTAGGATATCTGTATCAGCTGTTATTTCTACTAAACTGAACTCTCATATGCACTTAAACATAATGCACATGCATAACATAGTTTAAAACATGACTCTTTTAGCTTGTCACTTTGCCATTTCTTCTGAGGTTAGAACAAAAGTCTGCAAGATAAGCTATTAGTTACAGCTGTAAGGACAGCATAAACTTTGAATGGTAATGCTCAGCTGCCTGTGAGATGTGCATTACTTAGAAACGAAAGCTAGCAGGCTGAGCAGCTCAGCTACATCTATTTGGAATGGACATTGCAACTCAAGAGCTTTTGAAGCAAGGATAGACATAGTATAGTATCACTAGCCAGCCACACTTTTTTTTGCAAGGGGGGGGAGGAAGTACGTCTGGTAACAATTGCCAGGTTTTCTTGACATCCGACAGAATGTTGTTGCCACCACAAAAATTAAATAACACATGCGTGTACATGGCTCATAAGCAATTATCTAGCTGGCTGGCCGGCCATGGCTAGCTGATGCAGAGAGTCCTGTCAATACAGCAATCTCTGCTGCTGCCAACAAGCTGGACAAGTTGTTTCAGGAAAGGATTGTGTGCCTTCCAACAGGTAGGTCAGAATAGCTAACTATAGACTAGTTGGACTGCAAGACCTTTCCTACGCCTGAGTTTGGAGGTTGCAGCACATGAACAGTGAAGCCATCTCAGCTAACTTTTAATAGACAGATCTGATTTTAATTGTGTGCACGTGCATGTGGCAAATTATCATCACGTGATGCACATTCTTTGAAAGAATTGTTACCAGGCGTATTTTTCCTCGCAAAAAATACGTCTGGCATGTGAGACTAATAGGAAGTAAATTTTAAGTGGGGCACATAAGCCACACCACACACCATGACATCCTCTGACCTTAAAAAATTTACAACAATATTACTTGACCCTCATATGGGAATATACAATATTCATTTGTTGGAATGCACAATTCAAAGAATTATACTTTTATACTGGAAGGGTGATGTAGGGGTGACTAGCATGGGCATGACAATGTCATAGCAGTTATTGACAACTAATCAGAAAGTTTGCAAGTAAGCTGCTGTACCTTCGGTATTTTCCTGTATAAATTTACAGATCAATTGAGCGATACTCGTATCTCCTTCTAAACAGGCTTTTATAAGGTTTTCATATGTTGCATCCGTTTTTTTATTCCTCTTCCACGTTTGTAACACTGCTTTCCTGTATAAACAGTACAAGCTCATCCTTTCACATCTATACAACCACCTTCCCCATCCCCCCCCCCACTGAGAACTACGTACATGCATGCCCATACATGACCTACTGTTCAATAATAGGTTGAGTAGGATCAGTTCTGCCTATTTGCTTGATGGCTGTAATATCAGCGGCTTTCAAACCCAATGGGAGTGCTAAATTCGTTTCCCAATTGGTTATACTCTTGGCTATTATAGGAAGGGCAATATCTTGGTCCAACTCATCCTCCAGTTTCCATTGCTTTCCATTATCGATAAATTTGGCTATGCATTTCTTGTATGATTCCTCAACTTTTGATTTAGCCATATCCATAGTCTGAATCAAGAAAATATAACACATCTAAGCTTCCCTCCCTCCCCCAATATCTTTGCCAGATTAGTCATATATAGCTAGTAGCAGCAGCAGTATAACTACAACTCAATATGAATGAAAATTTTGTCTTTGTGCCTGTTACAGGATCCAAAACCACTCTCCAACGGCAACCTGTGGTTACCGTTTGCTGAAATAATTACTTTCCTTAATTATTAGAGTGATACTTTTAATAAAGTCATTGGTGTACATTCTCAAACACCTTTTAGCTAGTTCACAAAGTATTATAGCTACATAAATTAGTGGTTCATAACTACAGATGATCAGTTAAATGTTGTGATGTTATACCTTTTTGGATGCAGTTCGACCTTTGCTTTCAATTCTCTTGCTAATTTTACCAGCTAGAACACACAGACCAATGTCATTGAGAACTGAAACTAAAGTACTCCACACTATAGGTTCTTTGTCCTTCCCATTCAACCATATTTGTAGAATACCATAATTGATGTCAAATGCATTCTCACGGTGTTGTTTAATCAAGGCAGCAGTGGTTTTGCCATTTTTATCATTCAAGAGTAGAGTTCCAAAGCTTCTGTAGTAGGTGCCTATTTCCTCAATGATATTGATACTAGTTCCATCTTCCAGCACAAATTTCTCAAGATTGGGAAGATCTAACTCCACACTGCTCATACTAGATGTGAGAGAGATTGGAAGTGATGATCTTATGATGTATAAAATTTATAGCTGGGGGTATCGTGTACATAAGGGGAGAATATAGATTCTAATAAATGTGATTGTTGTGGTGGTGACGAGCCCGCACCACATTTCATGCAATTAACATGCTAAAAGTGGACCCCTTTCCTATGCCCCTGCTCTCGAGAAAGTGTAGCAGCTAGCAAATGTTATAGAAAATAGTCAAGGTGCAAAATTTAATAATCTAAAGATAGTCGGGACAAAGAGAGAGACTTGGCAATATCAAACTGCATTTACATAAAGACCCTGACAGATGCAGTGGTTATGGATCTATCTGACCAAAGGTTATCTTGGTCAGATGCAGCAAAGATACTAGGAAAGAAATTTTACTGATATGACTAGCTAACACTGTTCTTAAGGCAGGGGCTAGCTAGCTATTATGACCTATGGTGGTTAGGCAATAGCTACATGACTAAAGTATTACTTGCATTCACCTGGTACCTTGATCATTGCATGCACTTATAACTGCTATAACTTTCTCAAGGCAGATGAATGCAAGGTAGAGTCTAGTGGAGAGATAGCATAGATATACTACACAGTACAAGTAGGTAGAGTGGACGATCAGCTCTCCGCTGAAGAATTGATTGAGTATATGAAATAGATAGCTAAATTATTATTATAGCTAGCGAATGATCAAGGGCTGGAGTGAACGTGTATAGCCACCTATTCAACAAAAACCTTCTACCTAGAAATAGTTTAAGCTTAACTAACAGCTAAATGAATTGATTTACTTACCCGATGAAGTTATGGACGAAGGTAGCAAGAAACGAAACACCCACTGTACCAGCGTTTACGCACAATAAAATAGCAGCTGCTTTTTATAGCATAAAATTTGCCGACAGTGCAGAATTAAATTCGTGCTTGCTAAAATTAAAACCATTACATTTGTAATTGTGTATGACAGTACAGTGAGTGAGTACATACTGTACATACTGAGGTTTTCAGGTTGGTTGACACAAAATTTGCCAACAGTGCAAAATTAAATTCATGCTCGCAAAATTTAAGAGCATTGCATTTGTATGACAGTACACTGATTTGCAGGTCGGTTGTCACAAAAAAGGTCGTCAATTTGCACGCATGCGTGTTGAATTCCATTGGTTTTGAATTGAGATGAACACGCATGCGTGAAATTTGACGACCCTTTTTTGTGACAACCGACCTGCAAATCGGTGTATTTTTGCTTGCTTGAATTTATCTTGCACATGCGCAAATTCTACTGGTCAACCAACCTGAAAACTTCAGTACAAATTCCAAGACGGATAAGCCAATCCGAAAACTTAACATTTCTAATAAAAAGTGTAGGGATGATTGCTCAAACAAAGGTAGGGATGAAAGAAGGAAATGCATGGGACCCTTGTTACGTGCACTATATCTGAAGCTACTAGAGGGGAAAAGAGTTAGCCAGACTCACTACTTTGCACGCACATTTTAGTTAATACATAGGCCTATGTATAAACACCATGCTTGGTTTGATTACAGCAAGCCAAATATGTCAGATTGGAGATAGCCTCCTTTCAATAACTGTGGCTTTGGAGTTGAAAGGAGGCTATGTAAATTTTGGTTGTGGTATAGATCACTGCAATCTGCAGAACAGCAAAACCAAAATTTATGTAGCCTTCTTTTCAAATACTGCGGCTTTGGAGTTGGGCTATCTCAGATCCTATCTGCTGTCAGCAGATCTTGCAGCATATGTTTCAGAATACTAAAACCAAAATTTACATAGCCTCCTTTCAAAGGATTAACTGAAAGGAGGCTATGTAAATTTTGGTTTTGGTAAATCACTCTACAGCAGATTGCTACAGAACAGCAAAACCAAATTTATATAGCTAGCTAGCCTTTCAAAGGACTTCAGTGTTATCAGCAGATCATACATATATTTCAGAATAGCTACTAAAACCAAAAATTACATTAGCCTCCTTTCAAGTAGCCCAACTCCAAAGCCACAGTTATTGTTCTGGATTTTGTGCTGCGCAATATCTGTATAATAATTGCATGTATGCATGCATTAGGTGATTACATGAGTGTACAGTAATGTTTGGGAGTAGAATAATTATTGGCGAGTGAAGCGAGCCACTCTCTGGTCATGTCATCAACGAGAGCTCGAGATATATATACGTACGTCAAAAAATTATCATTGCGCATGTACTGAACCAATTGCTAAGCGACAACAAAGACTCATTTTAATGTTGATTAGCAAAAACTAATCTTGTGAATTTGATGATTAGCTACTATAGTATAAGAGAAAAAAGGAGACAGATAAGAACTAGGCTGGATGAAAGAAATCCATGTGCCCCTCCCACTGCATGTCACACCCAAAAAAAAAAATGTATAAACTGCATGTATGTGCATGAGGACATAATATTATCAACATTGCTTCGCTCGCCCAATAACGCTTTACAAGCGATTCCTATAGTAGCCCTCTAAAGCATATAGGTTTGTGTTTCTGTTATAGTGTTTGTTAATTATAGTCCACTTTGAAATCAAGATAGCTAACTGATAGCTAGCAACTTGCCAAGTTTGGTTACACATACAGCTATCCAATAAACATGTTTACTCGGTAGTTGTGTATAATAGGTTGAGTCCTATTTCTTTATAGGAAACTTTATCATGAACTTTCAATATTCTAGCTTTCCAATAAACGCGTTAGTAGTTGTGTTTTCAACTGATATGATTTTCCTTGGTGTGTGTGTGTGTGTGTGTGTGTGTGTGTGTGTGTGTGTGTGGTCCTAATTGAAATACACTAAACCAAACAACTAGAGATCATCATGTACACTGTAGCTAGCTACCAGCTAAAATTACAGTGTACATGATTGTAGCTAACTACGTAACTAGTTTTCTGACTGAAGAGAAAAACTAAAATAGCTATAATTCATTCTTAATGACTCAGTACATATCATGCAGCTAAAATTTCATTATCAACTGACTATAATAGATGTAGCCACACAGTTGCTGTATATAGAGTATGGCTACTTGTCTATTATTTACAACAATCACAGTTCTTACATAGCTCATAGTCAACTATTTATAACTATGCAACTATAGCTATACTGTACAAGCACTATTCTTTAAAGAGAGGTGATCTCTGAATATAGAAGGTGGTCTCCAGTTTCACTGTATATTGCACTCAAAAGTATAATAATTTACAGCTATACAGCCATCAGCAGAAAATCATGCATGGAGAATCCAACAGCAGAACTCGGATAAAAGCGAATCAAGCGATGAAGGCCATATAGAGAGTTGTGTGTGGAAAAATCACCAACAACTAAGGTGGGCTTTCCAGCTTAATCTGTGCTACTTCATTACCTTGTTATTTGTACCTTGTTGCTCTTCCCTAGGCTGTAGTCGCCCATCGCGCAAAAAGAGCAAAGTCTGGTGACTCCAGCATGCTGGATCAGTTCTTGTGGAATTCATTATTACGTTGCGCATGTGTATTCCAAGCTTGCATGCAGCCATAGCTATGTGGTAGCTAACTGGTTATACAGAAGTTATAAAGGTTACAAATATCATCCTAGCAGTCTGAAATAATAAGACCTCTGTGCTCACAGAAATAATAATAGCTTACTGTTACACCACAGGCAAGAAAGTAGTTAGCTAGTCCTCAAGCTCTTCCTAATACGTAATTAGAATTTTGCTGCTGCTCTTGTTGACATTGTAACCTTTGTAACTTCTGTAACCAGTTACTTTGCAACTATATGACTTTAGTATCCATGTAGCTATGCACTAAGTGGTATATGTTGTTGGTGCAGGACTTATAGGAAAATTGTTAGAGGAAAAATTCAGTCCTTATGGTGAGAATTCAACAAAACAAGTGAGGAAAAATTATCGGCGAGCGAAGCAAGTCACTATTAAGTGTGTTGAATGGGATATCTCGTTTTTAAGTAGCTTAATTGAATGCTTTGATGAGTGTTCTATAATTATCCCTTTACTAAGCACATACAAGTGGGTATAACTTTCCTTTTTGGAAATACGCTGTGGAATGCTAGTTGTGTAGTGACACTGATAACTACAAGTGTTTAGTCTGGGCATGACCTCAAAGGTGGAGGAAGTGAGATAACTTGAAAAGGAATGAAGTGCCTATTAATTTTTTGTAACTAAAATATCTCTAAAACTAATTAAGCTAAGATTCATGTATCAATAGAGGAAGCATACTATTATTTTGTGTTCATCAGTCGTCTACTCACTACTCTGCAAAGAAACAGGAAGAAAAAAGGGCATGGCATCGCGATTTCTATAGGAAATTTCTATAGCAAATTTCAAGACATAGGCCACTAGTACGTAGCTAGTCATGAGTTATGTGCACTGAGAATGTGCTTTATCTAAGTGCTTGTGGTCCTCCAATGTATGCAGCTGCCTGGTTGGAACCACCACTACATGCTGACAATTGCTTGTTCACTGCTTCGCTGGCCAATTGAATATGTTACATGAACATACCCTAGTATGTATTATGGCCACTTGCAGCTGCTAATTTAATTATTATAACCATTTGCAGACTGGGGATCCCCATATCTACTTAGCGGGGGTCCCTAAAATTCAGTGTCCCCAAAACTTTATGATACCGAATCCATGCAAGTGCTGAGTAGGCAGTACTTTTGAAGGTGCCATACCTCGACATGAGGTTTTGGAGATTCAATAATTAGCTAATTGCTACCTGACCAGCTAAAAGCTAGTTTGCTTACTAGTGTCTACAAACATTAAAAGCTGGACAAAAAGCCTATGAAATTTAATAATACATTCTATACAGAACATCTGGAAAAAATTATATCTCTTGACCTGGCAGATGGCCTATGGCAGACTATCTCACTGACTTATCAGACTGGGATGAAGAGAATTCTTTCTGAATACATTACAAACATACCTGTTAACTGACCAGTCATCTCAGAGATCTCTCTCCACCTCTAGTCTCGCATAGCTGACCCTCTTAAGACTAAAAACTCAGGACCCTCATAGGAGGACTAAAAACTCTTCTTTCTCTTCTACCCTTACTCTACAGGTTCTCAGAAGGCTACAGTGAATCATTACATCTACACAGTAGAGACAAGAATGTTCAAAAATCTAAAAATTTGCTATATCTAAAACTCAGTTTGTTCATAATAATAATTAAATGAGTGCAAAAAATTTATTCTAAATAAAAAGTGAAGTAGGGATAGCCATAAAATTTAGCTGCATTCTAGCCCTCCTAATTTCAATAACCATGCCCACCCAACTTAGAGATCCCTACTCTTCACTCCCCCTTCAGCAATGAGTGAGTCAAGTAACCCCTTACCCGTACCCTCAAGAAGCACAGCAATAATATTATTATAAAACTACTATTCCTACTTCACTCCTAGGCCTCCTAGGAGTGAAGTAGGAATAGTAGTTTTGTAATAATAATTATTGCTGTGATTTTTGAGTTTGGTGATGGGTACGGGCCGGTAAGGGGTTACTTGACTCACTTATTGCTGAAGGGGAGTGAAGAGTAGGGATTTAAGTTGGGTGGGCATGGTTATTGAAATTAGGAGGGCTAGGAGTGATAGGAATGCAGCTAAATTTTATGGCTACCCCTACTTCAATTTTTATTTAGAAGAAATTTTTTGTGCTCATTACAGATAAGGGGGCATCTGATGATAAATTGGGTTAAATTGCACATCCATCTAAAGTCACATGAGGTTTTCTTGGAAAATTAAGGCTATTGTATTCCATATACAACAATGGCATGGCAATGCCCTTCTATCATGTGACTTGCTACATAACCCCAGTAATGTTAATCACCAAACCCATTTTGAGTCTGACGCAGGTTTCTATTTAATCTACATCACTGAATACAGGGATTAATGGGAGGATTCAGGTAATGACAACTGTCACTTTAAAAATTATATGCCAGCTTCTAGTTCTCAGCCGTTACTAAGAAAGCACGAATAATTCAGTGAGAGGCCAGCAGGACTTGTTTTTTTATGTATGTAGAGATTGACATTCAAATGGCAAAGAAGCTGGAAATTAAAGCACGTTACAATTCCAAATAATGCGCACACACGCACGCACACACACACACAAGATAGTAAACACTCCTTTATGATAGCTCCGCAATGAGTTTTACATAATCACAATACATAATCATACAGTGGAAAAAAAATTGAAAGAAAAATTGCAATGTTAGAGAGATTCTTTTTGTTTTGTTTTGTTTTTTTGCATGATAAGGTCTGTAGCAAACTCTTGCAAAAGCAAAAAAAAATTCAGATTAGATAGGGAGCATTGTTGCTCTTTAAACCTAATCTTCATACCAAGAGTAGTGATACTTAGTAGCATGCAAGCTTTAACAAAATTATGACAATAATAAAAGCAGCTGGAATTAAAGTTATAGGATGGAGCAGGCGGACTCATAGGCGGTCACTTTCTCAGGTGCATTCCCTTCAGAAATGGATTTAACCTGATCAGCAACCTACAAAATTAAATAACGAGAGAGAGAGAGAGAGAGAGAGAGAGAGAGAGAGAGAGAGAGAGAGAGAGAGAGAGAGAGAGAGAGAGAGAGAGTGTAAAAGTGAAAACTATTGTGATAGACTCTTGTTATTACATGCCACCATTATTAACAGTCACTTTTTTTGGTAAATTTGATCATGTGATTTTCAGTGCATTGTCTAACTGACTGCATGTCTAGAAAAAGAGATTTGCTATATTACACTGCACACCTAGTGTGATGTGCTTCTGTTTTTACAGTGCACCAATGTTTCCTCTACTTAGAGGGTATTTAATGGTACACTGTGCCCTGTTTGATGAATAGCCTTTTTTTATTCAGTACAATGATATTGTCGTGATTGTTTACCAGATATTCTGCAGCAGAATCAAAGCTGTATTATAATAGCATGCATGCAGCAATAATTCTAGCAAGCTACGAATTTTATTGCTACACAAAAGAATTAGTTACCTCTAAAGGTAACTATCGTTAATTCTGATATGATACAAGGTCCATACTTTCACCATTCAAGTCAATGATTGCATGTTATAGGTAAAGGGTCGCAAGAGATAAAAACCACAGTCATACTTTTAGGCAGTTCAAATTAATTTACGGATTTTCCTGCCCTATTTTTGACATTTAAATTTGTATATCCTTTTTGTATACCTTTGTATACCAGAACAATGTTGACCATTATAATTCATAGTATACTGAGATAAACAAGTAGTATTCAAGTTTATGTTGAAGTTTATTTCGACCTGCCTTGCCTGAAAGAAAGGTGAAAAAAAATCTGTTAAATAAGCTATTAATTTTTGAACTGCCTTATGACTTTATGTGACATGATAGAGCCATGAAATGATTTCGGACGACATTTTAAGGCTATATTAAGTACAGTAAGATTAATGGTAGCTACGTACATACCTTACTAAAGTTTGGAAATCGACAAGTCTCTTGTTTGGAAAAGATCAGTGTGCCCCCTGCAGTGACCTCAAAGTCCCCGCTCTTCCCGACCACCCCAGTCACCACAGCCGAAGGTACCTTCTTGCGAATGGTCTCCGCAAGTTGTTCGTACCTCGGCAAGTACCCTCAGGCATTACTGCAAAAAAGGAATTATAGAAAATAAAAAAGATACTGGTAATAATTCACTACGGTATGAAGAAATAAGAAAGATGGTCAAAATTTAGGTATGAAGAAATAAGAAAGATGGTCAAAATTTAGGTATGAAGAAATAAGAAAGATGGTCAAAATTTAGGTATGAAGAAATAAGAAAGATGGTCAAAAATTGTGCCACAAAAAGGAATTTAGGTATAAAGAAATAATATAAATAATGCAATTATACTTTGAATTTGTATAGTAAAAGAGTAACCCTGTGAGGGTACACTGAACATTTGTACACTAATTGTATGTACTTTGAACTTTCTCCCCATAATGTACTCAGTCAAAATAACAGCCTAACAACAAAGTGAACCTATGCTACCTGACCTTTAACCCTCATTACTGCACTCATGAATACAGATAGCCTTTTTACATATTGTTAATTTGTATTTTGGCCTGGAGCTAAGACCAAAATTAAGTCTTGAAAAGGAACTTTTCCTGGTCACGTGGTCCCCTTTGGACCAGCATACTTCTCCATCTTCGTATCTCCCTCACCCTCACCCCAGATATTGTGCACTCCAATCAGGTAATTATAGGTTCTGGCATGTCTAACAACTCTGGTTCAAACTTGTGCAATACCTTTAACCACTGCACTCAAGAATATGAACACTAATGTGTTGTTGGAGGTCAAAATATACATGTAGTCATAATTAACAGCCTCAAGGCTTAGTATGTACCTCATGGTTGGTCTAAATAACATTCCAAACCAGAGAAACATGCTCTCAAGAAACATGAACCCACAATGGCCATCATTATGCTCTCAGGACTTACTCCAACAGAGAGTCACAGGTCTAAAACATGAACTGTATTCAACCACAATGGAATGAAACCATCATAATGCTCTCAGGACTTACTCCAACAGAGAGTCTCAGGTCTAAAAGGTGAACTGTATTCAACCACAATGGCATACAATCATAGACTTTGTGACTCCCTACTAGTATCAATGGTTAATAGGCCATATACTGTAGATTTCAGTTTGGTTGTCAGAAAGGTTAGGGGAATAGGTGGATACAGTTTGTCCTATGGTTTACACAACTGCATGGATTGAATAGGACATAAAAGGATTGGGTTTCTTAGGTCCTTGTAAGCCACTACCTATTTCTCATTCCTTATGGACAACCATCCTGAAATCTACAGTACTCCATGCCTACAAAGGTGGTTATCTAAGTATTCATTATTATAGGTAGCAGAAATTCATATGGCAAGTCTTGGGGGTATTCCCTTATGAACTTCAGTGAAATGTTTCAAAATTTTAAAGGCTTCTGTGGGATCTTCTTTGGGAGAAGAAACTTTCTTTCTTCCTATGGTTTTTACACCCTATTTAAATTATGATTAGCCACTGGATGCTACAGTGAAACCTCTGGGGCAGCTGAGAAAGAGAGTGAGTGTGTGTGTGAGAGAGAGAGAATTAGTCGTCCTTCATGGAGAGGTTGTTTCTATTGTTTGAAGAGGAAAAACCCAACAGTTTGTCCCATGAAGCAATAATAATTATTGTTCTTATGATGATGATGAGTCAGATGGCCATTGGGAAAGTCGTTTTATTCAGGTGTTGGCCATCAAAGACCAGAAAGTGGCTTTGACATTGGTTCCTACTATACTACTGCCACAAAATGGAGGCTATAGAGGGGGGTGCCAAGATAGTCTCGCGGGCCAGACTCGATTCTTTCCTTTTTCTTGGGAATCGAGTCTGGCCCGCGAGACTAGTGCCAAGAATGGCAATGCCAAGTTTATGTACCCAACATTACTTAAGCAGCAGCGTGTAACTAGCTGCATAGTAGTAGCTACTTCATCAGAGATACGTAGCTATAATGAATAGCTATCTCTCAAGAAGTTATTTAGCTATTCTTACCAATAACTTATCTGGACTTCAACAGCAGACATCGCAAGAGTTATAGGGTTTAGTCAGTGGTTTTAGTAGACTTGAATCAACAGAGCTTTATGAAATTCGGTGTCTCGATTTCTTTCTGTTTATGACGCAATGATAATGTTGTGCATGCAAGAATTAATTAGAAACGCCCACATATCGATATTATGTTGACTCGACGTCATGACGTCACATTCTATTATGCGTCCATTATAGAAGCGCGGGTCGTTTAGAATTCTTGAAGATGTCAAAGTATGAGCGCCTGCTTGAGCCTCTCTCCTGCTTATGGAAAACGGACTCTGGTGGCCCTGTTTGCGGAGAGCGCTTCCTTGACATGAAGCTGTTCACAGCTCACGTTAGGAACCAGCATATACCTCAGGATCCTGAGGAAGAAACCGGAGAAGGCAGTCAGGAGATATTGTGTGGATGGAGTGGGTGTGAGCAGGTGGTAGTAGGGACTTTCAATAAAGATTACATCAGCCATGTCCTCTTCCATCCTTACCACTGTTTTTTGAAGCTCCTTGGCTCGGAATTCCAGGTGAGTGAGACAAAAATTGGCACTGAGGAGTGGGTGGGAGTTACCATAGCAACCTGAATAATTTCCTTCCTCCATCATTTGCTTGCGTATCTCACATGCAGGCAAAACTGAAACTTCCGGACTGCCAGTATGAATCTCTCTTCTCAAATGTTGTTCAGCCACTCGAGGTGGAGTCACGATGCCTCTGGGATAATGGACGTTGCCAGTTGCTATTCGATGACGTCTGGGACTTCTATTCCCATGTCCGGAACCACATCAGGACTGGAGAGGCAGGAAATAGATGCTTATGGGAAGGTGCGTACAATCATAGGGAAATAGTTTACAGTAGCTAACTTAGAAAGGTTGGAAGTAAGGAATCCTGGTACCATAGGACAGAGATATAGACTTTTAATTATACAGCCTCTCAACACACACAGGAACACAAAAAAACCACATGCTGAGACAGACACAAATAAACCACATGCTGACAAGACATAAGAGAAAGTGGAATGCACAAATCAAGGACAATTAATCTACACATACATCATGTTCTGGTCCTTCACAAGAACGAACTTTGTTAGCATTTAGGGATCAGTCCTGATTGGAAAGATATCTTACTTTGTATAATGTAATAGTGACGGCTCACAGGGTTTGTAATGATTTTTTTAGTGATGCCTGTGATGATGGGTGGATTTGGGGGATTGGTTTGTGCCTTTATAGGTGTGTCAGATATGGGTATTTACTGCCACCAGCTTTGAGTTTGTCATTGGCCACTTTCCCCCAAACCCCGCCCCGATAACTCCAACCTTATCAATACACAACTTTCATTGAGGTATCCCACTACAGTACCCCTTCCTTATGCCTGTCTACTCTCAAAAACTTATCTCCCCTCCCTGCTCCCTCTCTTCTGCCCCAGATTGTTCCTTTAGTGGACGTGATCGCAACAAAGTATTGGAGCACTCACGAACTCATCTCCAGGAGAAACTGGTAGCATGTCCCACATGTGGCATGAGATTCTCCAACAATACCAAGTTGAAGGACCACTTGAACCGACAGATAAACCCGTCCAGAGATCCAGAGCTGACATGTAACTTTTGTCACAAGTGTTTCCCCAATGCTAGACTGCTCAGAGAGCACACCAGGAGACATATCAATAGCATCAAGTGTCCACACTGTGACATGACCTGTCCAGGTGAAAAGAATAGGTTCACTTCATCCCTTGATTAAAAAACTGCCTCAATTCTTAACCAAATTTTCAAATTTTAAAACCTGCTCATAGAGTGGTGATCAGTTCTCTGCTAGTTGTGAAATTTGTTGGTCAAGAATTGAGAAAATCATATGATAATGCAAATAGAGATTAGTGTGCGTATGTGTAGCAGGAACTTTTTTTAAAAAATTGGTGTGTGTAAATTTTGTGTTAAAGATCACGATAATTTCTAAAGCTCAAAGGCTAGGCATTATGTGTGACAGTGCCTAGAAACCAACAGCATCCACACTGTGAAGTTGTCAAAGTGTGTGCCCTGCAGTGCATAGTCAACTTCTCCCTGTAACTGGTAATGGATACCATCTCTTTCGAGCTACCCAAAGTGCTAATGTTTCTACTACTCATACACACAGTATTTATATATAACTACATACATAATGCCATAATGCTCCCTCATCTTTTGTTTTCCCCCATCGTCCATACAGGTCCAGCTCGACTTGTTCAGCATATCCGCTATCGCCACGTCTCCAGTAAGTTCCACGAATGTCCCCTCTGCCACAAGACTTACAAGACCACCCAGTCCCTCTCCGCCCACATCAAGGCGCACGGGGAGTACCGAATCCCATGCACATGGCCCAATTGTACATTTTTGGCCAAGTCTGAAGCACTTTTGAAGGGTCATAGGAAGGCGGTTCATGACAATATGGAGGGCGAGAAGCTGTTCTGTTGCCACGTGTGTGATACCAGGTACCCACAAGGCAGGCATCTTACTGCACACCTCAAAAAGATTCATGGATTTGAATTGCCTCCTGGTCACTGCCGGTTTAGGTAAAGGAAAATTGTCTAAGCAATGACGTAATATTGTCCCCACCCCTACCAAAGGTCATCATTTATGGATCTATTCAGGCAAAAGAGCTTTTTCCAGCTCTGCCTCTCTCTCTCTTTCCATCCTGTTTGAAATCCTATCAGTTAGTGATTCAGTCAGGTCATTGGTGAAATTCAGTTCATTATCTCCTCTATCCTTATTTGAAATCCTGTACATACAGGCAGTACTATAGGAGAAAGGTACCATTTGGAGCAAAATTAAGTATCAGTGATAATCATCGGTATCAGCTTGCTATCTGAATAGAATTGAAACCAACTTTTTAAAATGGAATTTGGAACCAAGTTCAAATGAATTTGGTTCCCGAGTTGTAACTTGTAAACCAGGCCTCGAATGTCCCTTGCATTTTCCACCAGCATTAATAGTGAGGATTGTATACCCTAAATTAGCTAGTTCAAATGGATATTGTTCCTGTAACATAACTTAGGCATGGGCCTAGTATCAAGAATTAATTCTGAAAAACTTTCTTTGTAGCTGCTAAATTAATACCTTGCATGAAGTCACACAAAAATTGCTAAATTTTGTACCCATAAAATTAATAGTTAACTGTGTTCTTTGCAGATATGTGCTTGGTAAGGATGGCTTGAAAAGATTACAAACTGTCCGGTTAGATGATGAAAACCTTTACACGCCTGAGCTAAACACCTTCACAGCTAGTCCGAACTCAAAATGTAGTGTTACCCAATCCGATCAAGCAGCCGATTCAGATCTAGATTCTGAAGATAACGATATTCTTACTGATGACAGGACAGAAACAAAAGGAACTAATCAGGATCAGGACATTGAAAAATCAATGCATGGGGCGGCTACGTTTCCAATTACTGCACTTATGGGCCTGAACAGACCTCCTGAAACTTTCAGCAATACGGGTCTTGCTTCCTACGCCGGCAATTCCAGCCAAACGTCTCCACCAAACGCCATGCATGGTGTTGTAAATGTCCATGTGGACTCATCAGGACAGTCTCCTATGGGTTTCAGTGCAGTACAGAGTCACTTGGACACTGCAAGTTGTGCAGGAGTAGATGATCATAGCATTCTAGCTTCCCTGGCTTCCATTGCAGGTGACACTTCAATCAGCAATACTGGACTCATCCCAAATACATATCTTAGCAACACTTTCTCCTCTATAACCAGTGGTGATACTACAGCACAAGACATGAACATTACAACCTCTTTTGCTGGAAATACAAGTCTAACTTCTCCTTCATCTTTCACAGCTGTCGGTCAAGCTACCGTTTCTTGTACTCAAAGTCCCAATTACACTGGATCTCTCGATAACACGCTCAATAGCTTTGATTTTCCCCATGTGTCTACTTCTATTGTCCAAGGATCCTTTAGCGATCAAAGCTACACTCCCAATACAGTCAGCTCCTTTGATTCGTCATCGTTCTCGACCTCTTTTCCTAATAATAATTTGGTACCAGCTTCCAACGTAGCAATGTTCAATCAAGCATCCACTCCAAATCTCTTAACATATCCGTCTGCTTTCCCAGTTGGATTCTCATCTGGAGCTGTCCACCAACCTGATCCATCCCTCTCAAATTGGAGCACTGTTGACAATACAGATGAATCTGCCCCTCACTAATATAAAACCTCAAATTGGAACACCGTCAACAATACAGATGAATCTATCCCTCAATCCCTGAGACAAATCATTTCATCACAATCCTGAGACAATTCAAATTAAATCATTTCATCATAATCCCCCCAGACAAATTAAATCATTTCATCACTCAGCTTAATTATGATCTAACCGTTATTGATTAATTACAAGTTAATTTCTTAAGAACCTGTTTAGGCTAAACTTGTCCGGTTTTTGAGGGCATTGGTAGGTACACATAGGCATAATTATGTGTACAATTTCGTTCTTTATTGAACGATGTTATCATGTAATGAGATGGTGAAGGAGGACTGAAGAAAAACTGGCACCCCAAGTGACCCTGCAACCCACCAGCTGAGTATTGAACCTGCAGCAACTGACTTTAGCCGTCATAGCCACAGGACCCAACTGAATGAGCCACCAGGCACCCAGGAATCAGCTCTCTCCAATGCACCTTATATACTGCATTGGTGGTACTGCAATACCGCAGTCTCACACCAGCGCAAGCCACTTAGTATATATGTGCTGTCAGAATCCCGCTAGGAATCGACCGGAAACATCTCTCTGTTAAGAGAGAAGCCATACTAGTAGACCCTCTGAAAATTCACACACGATGGTTCTCTCATCCTAGACATGTTTGGGGTGCCAGTTTTTCTTCAGTCCTCCTTCACCATCTCATTACATGATAACATCTTTAAACATGTCTAGGATGAGAGAGAACCATCGTGTGTGAATTTCATTCTTATTATGAAAGGATTGATGGTATAAAAATTGATACAAAAGACAAATAACAGTTACCTAGCTATACATATAAAAGCCAGGAGATTGAAATGTTTTTATTTTTTAATGATGGTATAGTCTTGTGGGGAAAATATCAGGAACAGCAGCTACCTTTATCAGCCTGGATACATGCATTGGAAAAGTCTAGAACCAGCCTGTCCAACCAGGTGATCGTGTTAGGGACCACGCCTCCCTCAAAGTACCCCAGATGACCTCCATGATGAGTTTGAACGAAAAGAGATTTCGAGTGATTCTCTGAAATGAATAATTGCACGTATAGTAATTAATTTCGATAATTATTAGAAATGAAGGGGGAATCACCCCACCCCACCCCACCCCACCCCAAGATTATTTGAATAGTTGATACACTTGGAACCCATCCTTTTGGAGGTTGTAATCAAGGAAGGGGGGTCTAAAGCCACAAGGGGAGATGTCCCCTTGCCCCCAACTTAATGAAACTTTCAAATCCCAACATGATGATGGAGGAGGTAGGTCCAAAGTACTGAGGGGAGATGGCTATCTGTCCTTAAATTAATTAGTGCATCATATGACATAAGTACCTGCGTATTCCTTAGCAATGATGTGACTCTCTTCAACAACGCAAGGATCGTCCAACGAGTTCACAAATAGCAGAGGAAGGTCGTCAATTTGGTTCAACAGCTCCGTACACGATACCCACTGGTACATATCTTCCACATTCTTGAAACCAAGCACCCTTCGAGTGTAGGCCTCGTCCAGTTCGACCATACTCGTGCTGGACCATATCTTTCTCTCGTCGGGCATCTGAAAGGTCCGTTTGTTGAGGGAGTACCCGTTGCTGTTATGGCCGTTGTGTGTCAGTTCTGTTTCGAATCCGTTGCAGAACTTCTCAGGGAGTTCAGCTTCATCTTCATCTGATGAGGTGGCAACTGTTCCATCCTCCATTAACGGAACTTCTCCTGTTAAAAAAGGAGGGAGGTGGTATAGAGTTAAGTTACACACCTACAGGATTGTAGGTTGCTATGTAAATGCATGCATAACGACGTAAAGTCGTTTACATTTATACACAATTGAAGTTACAACTGAAAGCTATTAAGGAATCTGTCAACTGATTATAATGTAGTGCTTTAATGTCACTGTAGTCATGCTACATTAAGAAGAACTCCAAACAGGTGGGGGACTCTCACAGATTAAACCCAGACGTCACCTCTCAGTATCCTGGACCAACCCCCTAAAAGGTGATTGTGAGTCATGACCACATAATTATGGGCATGCACTGAATGGGGGGAGTCTAATATATCACTCTGTGGACTTCCTCTTTGGAGAAGTTTCCCATAACAAATACCCAGACTTCTATCAAGTGGTGCAGGAGGTAGTCCAGGCTTCTCCAGGCATCATAAACGGTGGCTAGCTTGTATAACCATCTTGAAAACATTGGGCCTCTTCCTTTTATGGTGATCATGGTCTTGCCGCTATGCATACCCCTGGTAGCTAGCCTCTTTTGAAATAAAAATCCTAATCGGGTGATCTGATTAGACGAAATTCATACTTCTACTGCATTCTTAAACTAGACACCGCTCCTCTACTATAATGGAGTTCAAAATCATGCTTTTGGAACACAACCAAGTGGTTTTTATAGAAGGGTTGGTCTCTGGATACAGGGCAAGTTTGTATGAATTCAGTGCTACGCTATAATGTCGGGTCAACGTTAGTTGTCCCCACGACCTCATGACTTTATTAATCTCACCAGTGCTTTGAGAGAAATCTTGCAAGAAGGACTTCGGGAGAAGGCAGTCTTTGTGACGGCTGATGATTTTCTTGTGTGATTTTGAGACTTGGAAACTGTAAAACCTTCTCAACCTCTTCCACTCAAACATGCGGGGCATATGCCTGCATTACAAAAAAACAACAACAACAACACAGTCATGTGACCTGACATCATAGTGAAACATGGTCATGTGACCTGACACCCATAATAATTAAATAGTGAAATATGGGATGCCCATAAACATCATAGTCATGGTCATGTGACCTGATACCCATAAACATCATAGTGAAATATGGCCATGTGACCGGATACCCATATAATGAAGTCATGTGACCTGACAACATGGTCATGTGACCTGACACTCGCCTGCACTCATTACATCATGTGACCTAGCTTACCCATGCACAAACATGCATGCAAATTAGCTAATGAAAATTGGTATATCCACATAGTAAATAATAACAAGGTCACACCCAGACAGTTAATAATCATGAAAATTATCTTCTGACCCTGAACATGAACTGAAGGTAGCTAGTGACCATTTTTGTAACTGAACCCATCAATGGGTTTTCACCACGTTTACTCAATCAAGCCTGGTATTTCCCTGATCTCGAGATTATGGTGCATTCATTCTGATGATTATAGAGTGCATATTTATGTATATCCATGCATGATATCTATACATAGAGTGCATCCATGCATGGATCCTCCCTACAGCATGGTATCTTATTAATCATATTATCGCACTCCATAGATTCTGAGCTGCACTTGTTAAGTATAAAAGGAGTGAGATTTTTTGCAGAAGAGATAGTCGAATCCAAATACTTGTGACAGCCTGTTCTCCAGTATACGTACAGTATAGTGCAGTATTATGCGAATATCTTTCACCCTAACATCTGAGGGGGACAGTAGCGATAGGTATTCTGCGTAGTTAAGCTGCTAGCATCACTGAACTTACTGCAATAGTTTAGTATAATACTGCATTGTGTTGCAATGAACCTGTTGTATTATTTATCTTACTTCGTACTATTGGACATCAGCATATCGGCGAAAGGAAATTTTGCTGACATTCACAATCTCATCATTAACAAGACAAATCTTCACGAACCAGCGGAAGTGGAATGTCCCTACCTGCGAGAAATGGCAGCAAAAAGTGTGTGTGTGGCTCTTCTCTTGAGAACAAAGTAAAATGCCTAGCGGGTGAGAAGGTCGGACTTGAAACTGGAAACTGCACGAGTCATAATGATGGTGAGACGTTGGTAGGATCGTGTCTGTACACTCCCAAGAGTGCTGATATCTTTAAGAGTATTTATACAGTTCTGCCCAAAAACGTATTGGAGCTTGATGATGTTGTGTGTGGATGGATAAACAGGTCTGGAGTGTTGTGTAGCCAGTGCATATCGGGTCTTAGTATATTATAGGGTTGTACCCTTATAATTGGCACTGTGGACTGTCATATTGGGTCATACCCTTGGTACAGTGGACTGTCACATTTGAATGATTGACTCACATTAAAGGGTCATACCCTTGGCACAGGGATGACGCACAGATAAACTTCTGACGCCTCTCCTTCTTCTCTCCCAGAAACCTCACCAGGATGCAGCCGCCGAGACTGAAGCCACACCCAATAAACGTAGTCTGTGGGTACCTCCTACAGGCATCCTTAAAGACCAGGTCCACATCATCAGTACCTCCTATAAAACAAAGGTCAATGGATTATTATTCACTAAAGTGACAGTCCCTTTAGTAGAAATCACACATTGGCTCACCATAACTCATGGTGGTCATGGTCTGGAAATATATTTGGTGTAGAGATAGTCTAACCATTATAGAACACATGACATTTCCATTAAAAGCATATTAATTTTGAGAGTCTTAATAGCAAATGCAATAATTACTAAGCAATTTCTGTCGCAGTTACACACAAAACGATAGCCCCGTGTAAACACCTTGTCTGGATTGAAATTCAGGAATAGAATCAAGAATTCAACCGACATTCGGATGTGGATTCAATGTAGATTCAATTCTAATTCACTTTGGACCATTTGCAAGGTCGGAGTTGACTACTCTGGTTCATGTTGCAAGGCCAAGCTTATATTACATTGTGTTTATTTTCAGTGAAAGCAGTACATTTGGAAGTAGTATCAGATCTAACATCACAAGTGGATTCTGATCTGGATAAGTGGTGCTGTGTATAAATGTAGGCTCACCCTATGAAAACACCCACTATACAGCCTGTGCTCATGAGCTGTTGCATACAGTCCAACAATGACAATTATAGATGATAATAATGGATTTCTTTTAAGTGTCCAATAACTGGATATGCTACAGCGACCACCTATTGGCCTAAAAAAAGTGGTCTTCTTATAGGGAGGTGGTCTCCTCTGTATGGAGGAACCTTCAAATCGATAGAAATGGTGCTTTTGGAAGGATGGTCTCTGGATACATGCAGGTGGTCTTTTAAGTGAAGTTTCACTGGACTGGAAAAAATTATCACTTTGGACTACATTAAATATTAAATTGTGTGACCTTGAGTAACTGAACTTACCATATGTGAATATTCTATGGGCCGTCAATTTCTCAGATTTGAGAGCACCGAGGTGATTATGTACGATGACGCGATAGCCAGACTCCAATCCGTATGCCGCAAAGCTCTTGATGTAGTCAGATTCACTGCTGTTGTTGATCCCTATGTGCATAAGACACACAAAGTTAATTACCAGGGAAATTTAAGCAATTTGTGGGGAGAGCATGTATGTTCAGTTTTCCCAAAGTCAACACCAAAAATAAAAACAAATATAATTAATTATGACTCAGTCAACTCCCTGGCCTAGAATTTAGTCAGCAAAAATAAAACTTCCACATTAGAATATATAACTCAGTCAACTCCCTGGGTGGGGTGATGTGAATGTAGTGTTTAATTTAAATCTAGTCAGTAAAAATATAGGTCCATCATTAGAACATGAAACTCAGTCAACTCCCTGCATGGCCTGTGTGTGGGAAGTATGTGAATGCAGTGTTTAAATTTAGTCAGTTTTGAACGTGTTCTATACAAAAATGGAAGTAGCAGATATTATTTGAAGTGGCCCCCGATTAGAATTGTGCTTATTTGGGTACATATCACTGTATAGAAACAGGACACAGGTAAGTGTCCTGGTTAGAGGTATGTTTTGTATTGCAACAGGACGCAGAAATAGTGTCCTAATTAGAAGTATGCTTTGTATTGCAACAGGGTGCAGAAGTGTCCTGATTAGAGGTATTGCAACAGGACGCAGAAATATTGCCCTGATAACAGGACACACAACAAAAGGTGTCCTGATAATAGAGATTCTTGCAGTAAGGACTGCACACTGATAATTTCATGACCAAATCCTACACATTTAAATGTTCCCTACATGACTTCCTATGGAGGATTGTAATCCAACATGCAGAGTGACATCCTGCATTGTATTTCTACACGAATATTCACATTTTGACATCACTACAGAATCACTGTCAGGCAGTCATAAGCAAAGGCCATCTGCAAAAGCAATGTCTACTTTAGCAGTCTTCTGCTTCAGTTTACAAAATGATATCTTGCCATCTCTCTTGATGTATCACTCCCGGAATAGTCCCATTCTTAAGTGTCTACTTTAGCAGTTTTCTGCTTCAGAATGAAGACCAAAAACAGTTTACAAAATGACACTCTTGACGTGTCAAGTCCTAGCTGGAAAAGTCCATTCTGTGATGAAATTGTCCCAAAACTTCTGTCATGTTTCTACTTGTACCACACCAATCAGATTTTTAGAGGGTGAGGTGGGGTAGGGATGGGAGGGCAAGACCGGGACACTTAGCCAGCAGCCAGAAAACTTACACACACACACACAAATTCTCTTTTTTTAAATCCACATTGAATGACAAAAGTGGTCGAGACATTTGCTGCTGACTAATGGAGGAAGTCGTAAGGCTGACAATTACTGCAATGGAGGAAGTTGTAAGGCCGACAATTACTGCAATGGAGGAAGTCGTAAGGCCAACAATTACTGCAATGGAGGAAGTCGTAAGGCTAACAATTACTGCAATGGAGGAAGTTGTAAGGCCAACAATTATTGCTATGGAGGAAGTCGTAAGGCTAATAACTACTGCAATGGAGGAAGTTGTAAGGCCAACAATTACTGCAATGGAGGAAGTCGTAAAGCTGACAATTACTGCAATGGAGGAAGTTGTAAGGCTAACAATTATTGCTATGGAGGAAGTCGTAAGGCTAATAACTACTGCAATGGAGGAAGTTGTAAGGCCGACAATTACTGCAATGGAGGAAGTTGTAAGGCTAACAATTACTGCAATGGAGGAAGTTGTAAAGCCAACAATTACTGCAATGGAGGAAGTTGTAAGGCCAACAATTATTGCTATGGAGGAAGTCGTAAGGCTGCAATGGAGGAAGTTGTAAGGCTGACAATTACTGCAATGGAGGAAGTTGCAATACTGCAATTAAGTTGTAAAGACTAGCTAGTCCATAAAACACTAATAAAACAGAGCTCAAAATAACATTCTGACACCTCAAATTTCACTTTCTGATCACAACAGCAGATCTACCATTAGAATGTCCTAACACGATAATAATTATTGTATTGAAAAATCATGATTGTGCAAGGTTCTATCTATCTGCCGGTCCACAAGTGTCCACTATTAAACTATAGAGGTTTGCAATAATTTTGAATTTCTGTCCCTCGATAGAAAGGTTTCCACTCTTCAGAGGTTCAATTTGTACTAGCAATAATTATGGTTCGGTCCCTTGAAAAAATGTTGTGAATCAGGGCCAGATCCAGAATTTTTAGATAGCTACGTAGGTGAAGGATTGGGCCATGGGAAAGGAGCAAGTTACCGTACTCGCACGTTATTAGGTGTATGCGCTTATATCTCCACAGGAAGCAAACCACCGCTTAACAGCGAGTATACGCCTAACAGCGAGATGAGTAATTTAATTTGGGTGGGCATTAATTAGAGTAATGCGTGAAGAACCGGCAGTAAGTGGCAATTCTGTGCAGAAATACACTCAGCAGAGTTGCTAAACCAGTAAGAAAACAAAAATAAGCAGAAATAGAGCTTATAAGCAAAGGGTAGTTAGTGCAGCAAGAAAACCAGCACCTAACAATGAATGTGCGCTTATTAACGAGATGCGCCTAATAACGCTTGTTGAGTACAGTATTTGGAAGAGTTATGTTGGCTTCACTTGCAGGCTACTACTTTTTTTGAGCATTTAGTTATTTTCACTTAAAATTAATTATTTTTTAATGTCACAAAGTAATAGCACAAAATTGAATCCAAGAAGTCCCCAAAACTGATTGATTGGGTGATTGTTAGTATGCACTGAGTTATCTAACGTGTGACCTTGAAAGTGCAAGCCAAAATGGACGTGTCATGTGTGCATTGACAGTTTCTTTCTTGATCAATGATGGCTGTAGTAGCCACATTAGTTAAGTTAGCTCATTATGTTCCTACCTTAGAGCAGAAACGCAATTAATTGTCAAGCTATTTAAGAAAAATAGACACATCATGCCATTATTAATAGTGTATCATCTACAGGCTTAGCTTGGGAACAGGAACAAAAGGGGGGGGGGGTTGTAACCACCTCAACCCCATCCCTGGATCCAGCCCTGTGAATATACTCACTAAAACAGGTTTCACTGTAGTGGCAACTGTTAACTAATGTTTGAAAATATCGAGTGGGAAGCCTGACCAACCAGAGCCAGCATGCTATTGAAAAGGAGTCAACAGATGCTCCTGCAAGCTAGAAAAAGAGTCAACAGATGAGTGAAATAAGCTCCTGCAAGCTACCTGTTGATAGAAAAGGAGTCAACAGATAGGTGAGGCAATGAATGGTGAAAAATAAGTATTCCTACAAGACATGTGACAGAACACAATTTACTGTCTCAATGACACTACACTCGTGATCATGTGGGTGTCGGAAGACTAGAAACACTTGAATGAATGTGTGTATAGGATTTCTCTTTAAGTTACTGCTGGCTATGCACATGATTGAATCACAAAAGCAGTGCAATCAATGTAGGTAAATACATTAGGTAAGGTACATATTTGTCCTGTCCTGAATAGCAAATGTGTCCTGTAAAATGTAAAGTGTCCTGAATAGTAAATGTCTAAATGTCCTGTAAATGTCCTGTCCTGAATAGTAGTAAATGTCCTGTATAGTGGATCCTACACTTCAACCACAATGTGGTCAATGTGGTATGTGGTATATACAATCAGAAGACAGAGAAATGTTGTTTATAAGGGGGATATAGTTACACCAGTGTCTAGCCTATGGGTCTAGCCTGAATAGAATGTGGCGTAGATCATAGTGGTGTTATCAGAAATGGGTCCAATCAAAGTGGTCTGAATAGAGAGGTGGTCTTATTAGAGAGATCATGGATAATGGAACTTGTACATAATAATAGAAAGTGGTCCAAATAGAGAGTGGGCCATTTTTAAGATGCTTTGACTGGGCTGGAGGTTGCCATGGAAAAAAGTAACGATAAGTAAATGTGTGAAACCATAGCCAAATAAGAGACAATAATTAAATCTGTCAGCATACCAAGAGACGTAAATAGCATTCCTTCAGGCACTATTAAGTTACTAAGTTGGATGGGCACTTAACAGCTGTATTCACTTCATATTTTTTTTGCTCTTAATTTGCAGGGTTCTGCCCACACTGGTTGACAGTGGCCATAATATGGTCCACCACTTGACTATACCAGTAGTCACACACACACACACAAAAAAAAAAGAGAGGACCAGATGGGGGGGAAATGATAACTGTTATTCATTAAAACCACTATGCATACAGTAGTACAATTATTTTTAAACAAACATCCAATGTCCCACTACAGTGGAACCTTGGTTATCTGCACCTCGTTTATCCAGAACCTCTGTTTATCCGGGATTTGGAAATGGTTTATTTTCACTTTTTTTCTTTTCTTTTTTGAGAGAGAGAGAGAGAGAGAGAGAGAGAGAGAGAGAGAGAGAGAGAGAGAGAGAGAGAGAGAGAGAGAGAGAGAGAGAGAGAGAGATTTTTGAGAGTGCTTTGCACAGGCACATGCTTAGCAACTGCACAGCAACCATCAGTAGCATCTTAACATTCTAGGCTGTTTAATAGTGTCAGCTATGAATTATAAACAACACAGCATAATCACAACACTGTTAATCCAGCAGCCTGGATAAAAGTTTGGAGAAACAGAGGTTCCACTGTACTATATATCCAAGTTTAAAACAACTTACGAGGGTTGTTCCACTCTCTGAAGTAACTTTATACCGAGCATTCTGTAATCTTGAACCTTGAACTTATATACCTTGAACTCTTGAACCTTGAACTTACGTACATACCTTGAATTTATATACCTTGGACTATCTTGAACCTTGAACTTACGTACCTGGGACTACGAAAAAGGTGAAAGGTAGATGGCATCCATCTGAAGTGCCACACCCACTATTGTTGCCCTCGCTGATGAAGATTTCAGGTTCATACACGTCGTAGTGGAGAGTGGACCCATCAGCAGCCACGACGCTGAATCGTTCCCCTTGGACCTCGGGGGCCGACCAACGGCCTTTTGTTCCAAATAAGAAGGTCTGGGCATGTCCATTTTTACCCCACACTGGAACTGGATGATAGCTAGAGAGAGAGAGAGAGAGAGAGAGAGAGAGAGAGAGAGAGAGAGAGAGAGAGAGAGAGAGAGAGAGAGAGAGAGAGAGAGAGAGAGAGAGAGAGTTAATTAACCAGGCAGGCAGTATGAGAATACAACGCCTAATATGGGACATTAGAATGGAACCTCTCAATAGTTGGAACCAAAAAATTGTCATGTAAAAAAATCTCTAGATACTAGCTTAAAAAATCTTTATATGAATATGCAGCTAGCTAGCTGAGAGTAGTAACAACACTCCTACAATAACATACACATCATTGGTCCTGAGCCCAACTGTCCTCTATTAACTTTAGAGGTTGTCTTAGTGGCTATATAATAATTATTATTTTTAGAAGCTCTTGTATTGATCTTTTTTCTTTTTTTTTTCACTGCAATCCTGGCCATGTTCCCATTCAGTTAGCCTTTATTTGGCTTATTTCCTATGTAGTGTTGAAGAATCATCAGGTACCAGGACACTACTACTACTACTACTACTACAGGAAATAGAGGGGGAGTCAATTTCTATTGCTACCATCTTAGGGAAGCAAAAATGTGCCAGTCCCTAGGGAAGAGTGGTTCACATAACTGCATGATATTCCGTTTATGGACCAGGTCTCTGGTTGTCCAATGTACAAACTTGCATCCTTGCAGGTAAGGTTGTATGTAGGTGGATGCAATTTGTCCATTGCAGGTTTGTTGTCAAAAATAGGAAGGTTCATGATCCCATCCATGATCAGCTAGGATATGAATAGATCAGGTTTCTTAGGACAACATGAAAAACCGGACAACCGTCCTGAAATTCACAGTAACTACTTAACTATAACCATCTGGGCCCTTATTGAATAATAAATCCCATTTTGAATAGTCATAACACAGCTAAGCTTTTAAGTGCTACAAAATAATAATCATAAATATTGGGAAATTTCTACTTATAATAATAATTATTACTATTTCTTCCATATTTAGTTGGGTGGCTTTTACGTCATGGTAAAATATTTTCCACATATTACTAAACTTATTATAATTATCTTTCTGAGGATCATCGATCACAAGAAAAATAATATTATAATTATGAGAAAATACGATACACAAAATAATACAAGAATCAATATACAATATCCTTGTGATTGATGGCCAAAAATTAATAGTTGTCGTAATTTCACAGAAAGAAAGTTTGCATTAGCTTATCTCTTTTGCCAAGCTTTGAGAAACTGCAGGTACGTACGGAAGTAGAAAGAGTTTTTATGACTGTCACATCCTAACAAGTGGTCCATATCAATTTTGGATTGCCATCGTTAATCAGTGTTTAGAGGGTAACCATGCATATATCCAGCAAATTTCCTCACCTTTGCCTTGCAAAGCCAGAGGTCTTAAAACCACAATTGATACAAACCTTTTGTTCTACTGAGTTACAGTGTACATAGACCTGGGTGATTTTTTTTTTTTTTGAGCACAGAGTGCTTGGTTACAGTGAATTGCAAGTTGGTTGTCCAAATGTAAAGCACAAATTGACTGCAATAAAACTTGCATCTATTGAGGAAAAGCCACACATCTATTCAGGAACAGCCTCAAGTTTACACAGCTCTTGTAGATTTTGCATCTTACATTGGACAACCAACTTGCAATTCACTGTAGCTCTAGCAGTGGCAAAAGTGAGGAAACTTGCTTGAAAGGAACTGCTATCATTTTCCAACCATCAAGCAAAGATTATTCTAGTCTCAGACCCAGGCCTGCTTTGGGTCCAGGATAAGGTGTCTTGAAGATATCATGTTAGTTGGGATAACCCCTAAATGGAATGAGTCATTTTCCAACCGTCAAGGCCAATTAAGGCAGTCCCATTGTCTTGTCAACATGCAGTCACAGTCTGTTCAACTTGGTATACATTTTGTACCGAAATATAAACTGTGTGATTCATTTTCACTCCTGAGTGTTTACCATTTTCTAGTTGAAGAAAGAAAATTCATTATTATCCAAACTATTGGAGAGTGCCCTTGCATATGCGCATCATGATTATATACTGTTACTCCATAACACTATAGCAATCGGACTAACACAGAAAAAATGCCCAGTAAAGAGAGGTAGTCTCTTTTTTTCACTATAATTATCAACCCATACCGTACGATCATTATACAGTTGTTTTTTTTTCTATGCAATTTACACAATGAGTGTGACAGATTTGATCATTAATCTACACAGCTTCCCAACTCACTCCCCAAAGGCAAAGTAGCAGAATACCATTTTTCACATGCCTTTGAACCTATTGTAGAGTTGTAGTATTGCAAATTTTATACTAATAAGGGTCAAAGGTCATATGCAAAAACTTGATGCACAATCAAGATTATTTTTTGGATGCTCACACAGGAACGAGGTAACAGTTCTGCATGGACTATGTCAAGGGAATTGGGGCATGGAAAAGCCAAAGATATAGCACCTGCTAATCTCAGTGTGGTAGCAAATATTTCTTGAAATTCTGAGATACGTCATTCTACTATTTTAACCTCCAATTTCAAAGAGTCTGCCCTTCAGAGTTATTAATAGCGAAATTTGAGGGTAATTAAACCAGAAAATGTGTCAGACCGTTAGCACCACAAGCTCCTATGTACTGTAGATTTCAGGATGGTTGTCCATAAGGAATGAGAAATAGGTAGTGGCTTACAAAGACCTAAGAAACCCGATCCTTTTATGTCCTATTCAATCCATGCAGTTGTGTAAACCATTGGACAAACTGTATCCACCTATTCCCCCAAACCTTCCTGACAACCAACCTGCAATGGACAGAGAACATCCCAAAGGTTTAACAGCCTAATCTAGCTAGCCATTGCTAGATCCTCCCATGCCCCCAGGCCCAGGCCTATAAAAACACTTGGGGAAACCAGAGATTATTGTAATAGTATAGAATATCTCTTGGGAAACCAACCTAGTCTATACCTCGACGGCGCAAAAATATTGATACTTACCCGTTTTTCAGAGTGCTGCAGTTCTCTATCACTCCCTCGATAAACTTTGATTCTTGCTGAAAGTGAAGATTCGGTTTGCTGGTCATGTTAGTCGCATCCGACCACCGAAATTGCGATAAGGCCAAGTAGAGAGGGCCCAAGCCCAAGAGAAGGTAGATAAAAGGATAAGTGACCCACAGTTCCAGAAATAGTTCAACTAGCGCGAGCATCACTGCTCACTAACAGTTCTTTTACACCCCATTGTCAAATTAATTTATAGAGACACCGCCCCCTAAGTCTAACCGGCCGGCCGGATGTACCTACGTGTACGTGTGGGATGACCCGGACATAATTAGATTGCTGCGCATGCGTACATACGCCAAGGCAGCTAGGATTCAAGAAGCTCTAGTGCTAGCTTGCTTGATAATTATAATTTCACTCCAGAAAGCAAAGAATCTAATCCAGCTATACTGATGAAGTCAAACTGTGAGTGTTAATGCTTTTAACTGCAATTTGATATCATTTTTTGCTAGTAAAATGAAACCCATTTCCATCTCCACTTTGCAAGTTTCATCCAGAGTGATCTGAAATTCATTGATTATTGTAGCAATGACAGTCTTCACTTCAATGAGGGCAAAATTCTGTCCGATACAGTTATGATAGCCTGAGGCAAAGGGTATGAAAGCATGAGGATGTCTGCCTTCTGAATTGCTGGGATTGAAACGAAGAGGGTCATACTCGTTAGGATTCTCCCACGTATCCGGGTGACGGTGAATCAGAAAGGTATTCAGCAAAACAAGCATGCCTTTAGGTATCATGTGACCATCAATGTCTCTGTCTTGTGTAGTAGAACGTACGAAATCAGTAGCAGGAGGATAAAGCCTCATGGCTTCTTTTATGCACCAAGTAGTGTACTTCAACTTCTTCAAGTCCTCATATTCGAGCCATTCCCTCTCCATTAGCACTTCCCTCACTTCTTCACGGACCTTATCCTGATGTTCAGGATATTTTGCTAAGCAGTACAGTGTCCAGGAGATCCCACTAGAGGTTGTGTCGTGGCCGGCAAACAAGAAGGTGTCTGTCTCCTCCCTTATCTCCAAATCAGTCAAACCATTCCCGTCTTCATCACGAGTTGTAAGTAAAACATCCAGCAAATCCAACTTTTTATTGCATTTTCCAGCTCTCTGCTCTGTAATGGCTTCACTCATGGTTCTTTTCTTTGCAATTTTCAGAGCCTTCTTTCTCTCCCTTATTACTCCTTCAGTGTATTCATGAACCATTTGACAAATCTGTTTAAACTTCCTTCCTTGACATGTGAAGTTATAGTAGATGAAGTTCAATTTTGTATTACTAAAGATGCTCTGTCGTCGATCAAGCAGTAAAGTCTTCAAAGCTGATACAGAATTGATGTATTGATGGCTATCAGAGAGTTGACAGTTACTCTCACTGCTAAATGCACAGCGCATAATGATATCCAAAGTTAATTTGCCTGTATCTTTGAAAGCGAATACTGATTCCAAACTGGTTGCTGAGTTTCTCCATTTCTTTATTAAAATTTGTAAGCAGCTATTGAATACAGGGACATAACCACTGAGTATGTCATTATGGAATGCTTTAGAGAGTAAGTTACGTTTACTCTGCCATTTTGTACCTTCAGCAAGAAATACGCTCTCTCCCACCCAAGGCTTCCAACTCAAATACCATTCAGGTTTCGGCTCCTTGAGCAGTTTACCAACAGCTTCACAATGAGTGATCCAGATACTTGGATAGGGTCCATTCCAAACCCTTATAACTTTGTGTCTCTTCTCATGGATGAAGGCTAATAATTTCATCGTTGATGCCTCATCTGGCTTAATCTGGTGGAGATTCCCCTTGGGCCAGTGGGTGGGCATGCCAGGGATGTGCCTCATCGCTCTCAGTCTCTTGTACACACCCAACAAGGTTTGGGGAATGGAGAACAGGAAGAGGCAAAGGAGCAGGCTCGTTGTGATGATGACACTCAGGACAAACATTTCAGCAAGTAGCTAGCTAGCTAGCTATAATATTATGGACACTGGACTAATCCTCCAGAAAGAATATTCTTATAGCTGGAGATTTGCTTGAAGTAGCTTCAGTAGCTAGCTCTATTCTGTAGCTGGTAGATATAGCTGCTATTATAGTTACAGAGATAGTAAAGAACTAAAAGTACATATCTGCATATATATAGCTAACTCTATTACGTGCATGCTTATTATAATGTAATGGTAGTGACATCAAGTGAAGGAAGCTCATAATGTAGTGACATCAAGCTCATTGTTAAGGGTTAAATAATACATGCATGTACAAAAAGTTAAACCCACATCAGTGGCGTATCTAGCGAGGTGCTCGAGCACCCCCCTCAGCTGCTAGCTAGCTTTTTCAGTAGGCTCGCTTCTATAGTTATCTATCCAATTATTTAAAGCTGATCATCTAGCAAGCAGTTTAATATTACACTCACAGAAAGAGCAGCATTGGGTCAGAGTTCAATAATCACATCGGCGAGGCGCATGCGCCCGGCACGTTTTTACCCTAAATAATGCACATCTCGATCTAAAATTTCTGTGCTTCTTTATTCAGTCTGCACCAGCGTCTTCTCACTTCTGATCCTGTACGCTGGTAAAGTAGGGTAGCTAATACTTAGGCCATCATCTGGGTATAATAAAGAGGGTGTGGTTAATCAAAAGTGGGCGTGGTTCGAAAAAATTTCGCCGCGCATTATGCAAGCACCCTCCTAGCTCAAACTCTAGATACGCCACTGCACATGGAACATAACTAGCTATAGCTAGCTAGCTTGTTAATATGGGATTATAACAGCAAACTAAGAGATCCAAGAGTTTTAGTCTTTAAATTTCTTTGAGGCAGCATCATACACGTCTGCAGAGATATCTTTGACTTCACGGACGCCAGCACCACCTCCAACCATTGCACCAATAAATCCTCCTATGGCTCCGCCCACCAAAGTTCCTACACCTGGTACAACAGAGCCCACCAAAGCACCAACTACAGCTCCAGTACCTCCACCCACGCCTGCTCCTTTAATTACTTCAGTCTTCGTCTTTTGAATGTCATCAGTAGCCCTCGTTTCTCCTTGAGGGTTGCTCATTCTTGAAAGATGGGCTGATGGCTGTATACATGTTGCATTAACATATTAAAGAACTATTATTTTTATCATGACTTTAATTGGACCATCCATGTAGCTACTGAAAGTCATGCATGCCTTTGTTCTTACAGACTTACCTAGTTTTTATTTTTGTTATTTCTTTCCTGGTGCCTTCCTCCTGAATATCTCTGTACCTTCTATAGCCAGTTAGTACCTACCCTAGCTATTATGAATCACGAATAGCTAGCTATAATTATAGCTAACACTTGTACCACATATCAATAATGGCAGCTATACTAGACTATTGGATATTGTGTAGTTGCAGTGATTCATAGGAACTAATAGAAATACTGTTCTTTTATCATTCATAGCTAGCTACTTCCGTAGCTAAGATGCAATTTCTATCAATTTCATTCATTGCCATGTCAGCTAATTCCATTTGGTTACTATGGAAACCTGCTGGGAAAAATAAAGTGAATTTTTATAGCTAGTAGAGTTTTTGACATCTCCCTGCACATGCAGCATCGTATAATCATTGTAGCTATAGTTTGAAGTTACATGTAGTGAGGATACTGGCTCTTGATATTTCCCTCAGGCCAGTGGGTGTGGATGCCAGGATGTGCCTTGTCACTCTTAGTAGTACACATCTCACACGGTTAGTAGAATGGATCGATATAATTAAATTTTAGCAGCTATAAGCTATGTAATAATGACCAAAAAATAAGATAAAAACCTGCATCACGCACTTTGCTAGCTACAGAAGAAATTGTGCAATTAAAGGAGGAAGTGTGGGTGGAGCTTTAGTTGGTGCTGTAAATAGTGGTGGTCTTTCTACACAGTAGGTCTCTCCAAAGAGGGAGTATCGGTATGATAACCTCTATGGCATGGACTAATGACTCTGTGACATCCATTAGCTACATAGCTATAACAAATGAGTCAGTGGCAGATCCAGGATTTTTTAAAGCGTACTTCTAATTGGGTACTGGGTGTCCCACTACCACTCCCATAACCACGCCCATTCATTGCAAATGCTGTGCAAGATGTGAATGGCAGCTACTTCTTAAGAAACTCCCTAAATCTGCCACTGGTCAGCGAGGATGCTTTATCTTAGTCTAAACTTCTTGGAGTTTATCTCTCTGCTATATAGCTATAGAAGAAACAATTCCATCAGTATCTTTTTTTGCCTCGGCACCGGCGATGGTGGTACGTTTCACGCGCACGTGCAATGATGCACGATGATGCGTATCGAGCACGTGCATTAATTTAGCTAGATAAAGTACTAAGGACAAACAGACAGGCTCAGCTCAGGCTCGCAGTTACTACGCGATAACTCTAGTACTGATGATTCTTGGCCGTCTTTGCCAACAAATCAAGCCCATTATCACATGCAGAGAACTGACTAAAAGACAGCAGTGAACAAAAACAACAGAGATTGCAAGGTACACGAACTAGTGCTTCGTTTGAAGTGTCAAAGAGAGAGCCATGGTGAAGGAGAATCTCAGAACTAAGACTTTGAGGCTTCCAAACAATGAGAGAATCCAGTACAAATACTTCAAATAAGCTATGCTGAGAATAACCATTAAACGACAGTTGAACAGCAAGAATAGTGTGTAAATACTAACATAGATATATCTATGATACTAATCTTACTACAATAATTATAAGCCATGTTGCTCAGTGTGCTTTATTTGGAACTCTCCACAGAAAAGAAGCTGAGAGAAATATTTTGGCAACATTTTGTAGAAACATTTGACCCCACAACCCCCCACACTTTTCATTAATTATGCCCATGAGTGTTCAGCCAATCATCCTTGTAGGACTCTGGTTTCAAGCCGGTGATCCTCAGTGTATCTGTATCGTCTCATATATACCACTGTCATGTCGTATTCACTATAAAGCATTTAAAATTAAAATCAAATAGAGGTTGCACTTAAGTGCCGAGGCATTCCTAGTCTTTTTAAAAGACTAACTTGTTACTTAGCTAGTAGATTGGTAGCTCTGATGATGGTACATAGTTTTCCATAGTAGCTGGTTGATATGTGTGAGTGTAGCCAGAGATGTTAACATTGTGATTTGGAAGCATGCACACATTATTGGGAGACAACAGCAATTTAATCAGAGTGCATTGATCACACATCGCTGGTGAAAAGGCATGTATACGTATGAGAATCATGCTTTGTGTGTGTGCTTGCATGCATATTGACTCAGCAACATTTCCATAATACACTCATATATGTATAGTTACACGTACTCTCCTAGCATAGCTAGCAATATACATTATACATGATTTAGCTAGGTAGCTAGGTGGGTGTTGTTAACCTAACAGTTAATTTGAAACTGGTCTGGCAGGTTTTCTCTTCGTAGGGTTGATTCAAGTGTTGCCATTCTCCATTCCACAAGATAAAGCTGAAGGTTCATATCCTGCTGTGTGGGATCATTAGCTATTTGAGACCACTCAGTCAAGCTAGTGCTTCATTTCCTATAATACGTATACCCGAGAGCCCCAACAAATGAGTTTTTTTTAAACTGACAGCAACTTCTCTCTCACTGACTGACTAGGAGGCAAGCTGCGCAGCAGCGCTGCGGCACTAACACAAAAGCAATTATTCGATGTACATAGTTATAATAACAATGCTAACTAAAACACTTGGGTACATGTATACCAAACACACACATAAAAACTAATCTGTCACAGTTACAAACATGCACACAACTGAGAAGTTACGTATGTGCTAACAATCTTGAGAATACAAAAGGTAAACTACGTATTAGCTATAGAAAAGATAAACTGTAGAGTCTATAAACTACTGTAGCCATTTGGCCTATCTGCACTACATATATAATAGATACAAGAACAGATACAACTAAAAATTGGAACTACAGTTCCCAAAATGAAGAAGCTCTACATGAATAGAATTAGCTAAACATAACTCAATCAATTGCCACTATAATAATAATTATAGTTCCTTTTATCAGAGAGAGCCACTGCTCTCTCTATGTAGGGATGACATGGACAGCCACATATAGACTAATACAAAAGTGAAATTCTAGTTCCCCCCCTTAACAAAAGCTACGTACTGTGAATGATTATCCTAGAGCCTACTACAAAGTGCAGATCGACCGAGTTTCAGGACCAGGGAGCTTATCGTTTCATGCAGCATTGCTGGATTCTTATTCTTCTTTATTCTTCTTAGACAACAAACCACTCATACAGTAAGTAGCTATTTCTGGATAAAGCCACTCCAAATTCTACCAGCAACGATCTTTTCTACTCGTCGATCCTCTAAAAACAAAGAAAAGGAGACACTATGGAGCATAGCTAGTACTCGACTATTGGAAGCCATATTTTTGATGAGGGAAAAAATATTTCTATGTAATGAAAAAAAAATGTAGGGATGACCATTGCTCAAAAAAGTACGGAAACAAAGGTAGGGATGAGGGATGGAAATGAGATCAATCTTTGTTCTGTATATCCAGCCAACAATCCTTACATATACGTATGTCCATTACTGCACTATATAATTCGAAGTTACCTGACGTATATGTATAGGGACTGCTGGCTGGATATACAGAATAAAGATTGATCCCATTTCCATTCCTTACTTTTTTGAGCAATGGTCATCCCTACATTTTTTTTTCATTTCACAGAAATGCTGTTCCCTCATTATAATGACTAGTGGTCGGTCATATCTGGTCAGGAGATTTTTCTGTATTAGACTGGTTATTTCGATTGTAGCCTTTTCCCAGGGGAATTCCATTCACCAATAATTGCTAGACTATGTAGGTACAAGCCAAATGTATGTATAGCCATAATCAGTCAACTCCATTATATTAATACGTAGGTCATGTAATATGCGTTTCTTTGGGTGGGGTAATATTTAGTTTGAGGGTGGTAGTATTGGCCCGACTGCAAGGAGGGGCAATGTAATAGCCCAAGAACTGAAATTGCTCTCCCAGTCATTCAAATATTATGGTTCCCTATGTTTTTTGTGCTATGTTTGACTGATCAGGTAAGTTGACATTGTATGTAGCTACAATTCAATATAGCATCTGGTATGGGCGCTGTAAATGTCTTTTATTTCCGAAGTGGCATTGATTATCAAAAATGCACCAGCTACTATTAAAAATGTTATACTTGGTTGCTCAAAATTAATGTTGCACATTGCCCTAGAAATAGTAACCTGTTTCCTCCTAAGAGGTTCTATAGGTCTATTTGCTGAGCAAATTTTGGAGAATTTGCAGGATGTTACTTGTGTTCTACACCTATTAAAATTTATTTGCAGACTGTAGTTTTTGAGACCTGTGTAGTAAAGAGTAGAAAAAAGAGTTTTGAGTTTATGATAATTAGCTAATAGCTAACTATATCAAATCTGTTCCTTTTGGTGAGCAAATTCATAATCATAACTAGTCAGCTAGCTACAACTATTTACTCCAAACTCTCTTTTAGGAAAGTTGTAGGTAACTGGTTGGTACCATGAGGTTTAGATATATAACAGTGGCTGATGAAGCCATATCTAGCTAAGTCACATACATGTAGCATGCACATTACCAGAAACAAGTTTATAGAAGTGATAACCACTACCAACTATTGCCTATGAGGTGAAAAAAGTGGGGCGGTCATGGCTGTCCCTGCCACCCCACTTCCCATGCCTATGACCAGGTACGTAACCTGGCAACTACATTATTATCTCCATACTTACCGTTAAAGCTGTTACTCCATCACGAATATTAATTATATAGCCTAAACAATCCTCCGGCACTTGATTTGTTGATACAAGTTGAAAATACTTTATGGAAACAAAGACTCCCAAAATACTGCTTGCCACACATCCTAAAAAGATCACTACCATATGAGGAATTATCTTAAAAAAAATTACAAGCAACAAATTACAGGCCACTTTAAAAATAGTATAGCTAATAATAATTGTAATGAAAATACTGACAGGTTCTACAGCTTCAATTCTTCCTCAGACATAATCTAACTAGAGGTTGGACTACTTCAGTAGCCATTTCCTACTTATTATTATTATAGCTACTGTATTTTTCCCCGTGCTACTTAAGGAACTGACTGGCAAGAGCTGCTGGTACATATTCATGCTTACCAAAAATATGAAAACATCTTGAGGAGCCTTTTTAAAGCAGGAGGAAACTTTATTTAGAGCAAATACTATGAACCCAAGTATCACAATGGCCAGAGTGAGTGTCTGGATATTGTCAGAGCCATGAATCTTATAGATTTGAACCCAATCATCAGCACTTGGATTGTATAGATTCACAATGATGAAGGTACAGAGAATAGCACATGCTACGCCATTCAGAATCGTGAAGAAAAACTGTAAAAGAATATAAATTTCATTCATGAACATGCCTTGTTATAGTGTTCCTCTACAAAATCAAGTTTCATTCAAAGGTACAAATAAAACAACACATATACAAAGAACAATGATGCCATACTATCTCTACTACCTACAGGTATACATATCCCTATCCTCTAGAAGATGTTAGTACATATGTGCTCTTGAAGATGTGCTCTTGAAGATGTTGAAGATGTTACTGTAGCTACCTATTAAAGATGTTATTATGTTACCCAATACTGTCTCTTCACTCTAATCACCTTCTAAAGAGAGAAGTGTCACTAGAATTTGATTGAATACATTTGATACATATGCATTATAATTATGACTAAGGTGTGAGTGTGAATTATAATCTGATTAGTCAGGAAAAGAAATGAGCAGGGGGTATTCACATCATTTATTGCTTAGCAACCAGGGGAATTTTCCATTTCTTGTGTGTGCCGGATAGTAAAACCACAGTTAATTACAAGCCTACTGTAGTAGGATGGTGTTACTACTTGTTGCTGGAACTTTAGGAACAAGTTAGTCTTTTTAAAAGACTATAGGAATGCCTTAAACTTTCTGCATTGAATAACATGGCTTAGGTTGCTGTTCAATGCTTTCGAACTGCCGTTTATTCTCATGCATAGTTTGATTAAAGCATGTCTACAGGATTCTCTCATTGTTTGGAAGCCTCAAAGTCTTAGTTACCATGGCTCTCTCTTAGGCACTTTAGGAATAATGCTTCATAATTATGTCTAACCATAATAACGAAGAGGTACAAGAGAATAAGTACATGCCCTGAAAGTTTATGAAAGTGAAATTCCTTGGGTCAGCACTCTTCAAGTATATAAGTGATTTTGTCACAGAAAACAGTGGAGCCTCTGATAAAGGACACACTGTATTTGACAGATAAACTTCAATGTCCCACTAAAGAGGACAACCTTCCTATAACGGAAAATCAATGTGTCCTAAGCAGTGGCAGAGATTTTCTAAAGGGTACTTCTTATTAGTGGGTGTCCCACTACCACTCCTATAACCACACCCATTTTTATATTTTTCATTGCAAATGCTGTCAGGGCTGGATCCAGGGTGGGAGTGAGGGGGTTGCAACCCCCCCCCCCCCCTCCCTCCCCCCTTTTGTTCCCAAGCTAAGCCTGTAGATAAAATAATACACTATTATAGTTAATGCAATTAATTTTGACCATGCCTACCGTAGCTACCTATTTTTCTTGTGTTTCTGTTCTAAAGTAGTAGCTATAATTAGAGGAACACATAATATTATGAGCTAACTTAACCAATGTGATTACTACAGCCATCATCATCTAAGGCTATGGTCAAGAAAGAAATGGTCTATGTGTATCCATTTAGGCTCGCACTTTCAAGGTCACTCAGTGCATACTGACTAACTGAGACTTCCTTAAAAATTACACCTATGATCTTGCATGTGTCACTTTAAAGATATCTTTCGGAGCAGTGGCTTTCATTTTCAAGGTCACACATTAGATAACTCAGTGCATACTAACTGTGATTTCCTTCATGAACACCTGTGACCTTGCATGTGTCACTTCAGAGTTTGAGTGTAATAGCTAGCTAGCAATTTTTGAGATGGTTCACGCCTTTGCCTATACTCATGCTGTCATAATATAATGCACACAAATATGTGCTAGGGAGATTTTTTGGACTTCTTGGATCCAATTTGTACATTATGAAGCAAAAAATTAATGATAAATGCTCAAAAAGTGGCAGCCTGCAAGTGAAGCCAACATGGATCCTTCTTTCTTGCAGGGCCCAGTGTGTACACTCCTAGTCCTGCAACCCCACCTAGCTATCTAAAAATCCTGCGGCTGTGCTAAATTTTAAGATGTGAATTATGATGGGTACTTCTTAAGAAGTAAAAAAAACTCCCTAAATCCGCCACTGCCTAAGGTTCCACCATGCAAATAGACTCACCAAAAGCATTACACATAGATTAAAAGTTTTAAAAGTTCTATCACCATCCATCTCTAAATTGTTTTCCTAAGAAAAGATAAGTACAAGTTAGAATAATTAGAAGTGAGCATATACATATAGCTACTAATAAATACGTATAGAATAGGCAGCAATAAGAAGTTCCCCCTTGCATTTCCATTAGTTCTAGCTAGATTATGTACTTTGATTGCAGCATCATGTACATTATTGGGGCGAGCCTGAGTGAGCCCCACACTAGCGAGTTGGCTCTAGAATTCGCATTATATTATATCTCGTACGTCCTAATAATAGTGGTTTTTCTCTGCGACGATCATCTGGTAACATTACATCACAGTGCAGTAGACGCTCATGCGTATACAAACATGTGCTATAAGCTTAGGAAGCGTAGATCGAGAAATCTAGAGACAATGCTGGCCCAGAGAAAAGAATTCCTCAAGCGTCGAATAGCAGATGCTAGCTAGCTACTAAAGAAAGGATCAAAATTAGCAAGACCGCTGAATAGAAAGAAGAAAGTAGGAGATAGAAGGCAAGACATCCTGCTCAAAGCACAGCTACAGAGAAAAGACAGCGCTTGAGGGAGAGTGCAAGTCAGCAGTTGATGTCACAGACATATATAATGCGAATTCTAGAGCCAACTCGCTAGTGTGGGGCTCGCTCAGGCTCGCCCCAATTACAAATGCAATGCATTGTGGGGCGAGCCTGAGCTGAATGTGATGCATGTTCCCTTTTAGCAAGGGTGAAACAATGAGAATGGCCTCTCTTTCTGAAAACAATCTCTGGTTTGCATTCTCTGAGACTGGCCAGCTGTCTGTGACATCAACTGCTGACTTGCACTCTCCCTCAAGCGCTGTCTATGATGTGCTGAATGTGATGCATGTGAGAATGGCCTCTCTTTTTGAAGACAATCTCTGGTCTGAGACTGGCCTCTCTTTTCCTCAGCTGATATATATATATATAAGGGAAAAAGCATTTCGTGAAATGAAAAAAAGATGTAGGGATGACCACTGCTCAAAAAAGTAAGGAAACAAGAAGGATGGAAATGGGATCAATCTTTGTTCTGTATATCCAGCCAACAATCCCTACATATACACACATTACTACACTATAATCTGAAGTTATCTGACGGGATTGTTGGCTGGATATACAGAACAAAGATTGATCCCATTTCCATCCTTCTTGTTTCCTTACATTTTTGAGCAGTGGTCATCCCTACATCTTTCTTTCATTTCACGAAATGCTTTTTCCCTTACTTGTTCCTGGTCTTTTTTCCTCTCTTTTATGGTTTTAGCTATGATTAGAGTTCATTCTTCTATGTGTATGCAGGGACAGATGAAAGAAGTTCTCCAATAGCATACCAGCCCAATCATTTATCGAGTCAAGGTGTTGTGTTGTTGAGCCATACTTGGAGGTCGAAGATGCTGAAATAGAGTCTACCGTGGTGAATCTAAATCCCCGAATCGATACAGTAGTCTATCATCAGCTAGAGCTAGCTAGCTAGCTAGAGACAGCTGAGTAATATTATGATTTCGAATAATTGGATATTCAAATACATGGGCATGCGTATTATAGAAAAGATGGCTTCCTAATTGAATTAGTCGAGTGCTGTGCTCCATAGTGTCTCCTTTTTCATCGACTCTTTCGAGGATCAACGAGTAGAAAAGATCGTAGTTGGTAGAATTTGGAGTGGATTTGTCCAGAAATCATGGCTGTAGCTTGAATGGTTCGAGAGATATGGTTGTCTAAGAATAATAATAATAATAATAATAATAATAATAATAATAATAATAATAATAATAATAATAATAATAATAATAATAATAATAATAATAATAATAATAATAGAGAAGAAGAAGAATATAGCGATTTACCTGCTTGCCGTATTTCTGAAACGGTAAGCTCCCTGGTCCTGAAACTTGATTTGCACATTGTAGTAGGCTCTAGTAGGCTGGATAATCATTCACAGTAGCTTTTGTTAGGTCTAAGTGGGAGAACTAGAATTTCACTTTAGTATTAGTCTATAGGCGGCGCGCGCGGCCGTCCGAGTCATCCCTACATATAGAGAGTGCTACCGCACTCTCTGATATAATATCTCGTACGTCCTAATAATAGTGGTTTTTCTCTGCGACGATCATCTGGTAACATTACATCACAGTGCAGTAGACGCGCATGCGTATGTTTTGACCTTGCAATGAACTTTGTGCTATAAGCTAAGAGAGGCTAGCTGAACAGAAAGAACGTCTTAGGAAGCGTAGATCGAGAAATCTAGAGACAATGCTGGCCCAGAGAAAAGAATGCCTCAAGCATCGAATGGCAGATGCTAGCTAGCTACTAAAGAATGGATCAATTTAGCAAGACCGCTGAACAGAAAGAAGAAAGTAAGAGATAGAAGGCAAGGCATCCTGCTCAAAGCACAGCTACAGAGAAAAGACAGCGCTTGAGGGAGAGTGCAAGTCAGCAGTTGATGTCACAGACAGCTGAGGAAAAGAGAGGCCAGTCTTAGAGAATGCAGACCAGAGATTGTCTTCAGAAAGAGAGGCCATTCTCACATGCATCACATTCAGCACATCACAGACAGCGCTTGAGGGAGAGTGCAGGTCAGCAGTTGATGTCACAGACAGCTGGCCAGTCTCAGAGAATGCAGACCAGAGATTGTTTTCAGAAAGAGAGGCCATTCTCATTGTTTCACCCTTGCTAAAGGGGAACATTCAGCTCAGGCTCGCCCCACAATGCATTGCATTTATCTAGTATAGATTTTGGGGCCACATGGCTTGGTTTTGATATGATGCTGCAGTCATAGTCCAGCTAAATTTTTGGGCTGATTAGCTGCTTGAAAAGGTAAATTATGCAAGGCATTGAACTGTGCCATCATCAGCTCAGCAGATATTACTTTACGACTATGTGATACAAGCCTGTAGGAAGCAAAATTTTAATGGTCAGGCCAGGATGTGGGTGTGGTCAAGTGAAATGGGTGTGGCTACATACTATTCTGCATAAAATTATGCTGGTGAACATTTTAGGTGTGTTGAACATTATAGGTAGAATTTTGAGCAGTGATTGGCAACTTGCTGATTCCCTTTTGACACAAGATATGATACATCAAGGGTGCATTGAGTCACGAAGTGGCAAGAGGGCATGCAACTGCCATACATATAGACGGCATAGTATAAATATTAGTACATGGTAGGCTCTGTCAGCATATATGCCCGTTTACTGCAGTAAACTGTAGCTAAATATACTACCAATTTATATATCACCATCTACACTAGTTGTATGCACTCTCACTGCTTTGATTCCATTTCGACATGCATGACACGATGAATAACATGCACACAGCTGTGACATCTAAGTCAGCAAAATAAACGTTTTGCTGATTCCATTTCGACATGCATGACATGATGAATAACATGTAGCTACACAGCTGCTGCAGCCAGTCTGGCATTGACTTAGCAACATCTAGGTCAACATTTTTAGCATATTGATACTGAAAGAAAAGATGCCTGAAGCTTTTCTGGGAAAGAAATCGAGCCTGAGCCTGAAGCTTCTAGCAGTTAGCTATGTCTTTTGAGTAAACAGAAAAGTCCTGCTCCATCAGACCTCGAGAAAGAGTAAATTACTAAATTTGGTCATAAGTAGCTATAAATTGCTTATTAATCATGTATTCTTGGGAAGTTAACAAGTTATTACACTTCACGTCTGGAAGTATAATAATTATGTTTAGGGGGCTGTAGCCCCCCTGCCCCCTGGTTCCTATGCTACGCCTATGTAATTCTGTATTAAAGTGAAAATTATAGATAAAACCGTATACTTGGAGGCACTGCAATTGCCTACATGATATGAAATAATGGTCATAGCTGGTATCTCTGACTCTATTGGCATACACCATCTATATTAAATCTGCACTACATCAAGAAAGGTGACAAACAAGTAGTAAAGGAACTAATTATTCTTACCCCCCCCCCCTCCTACCATAGATATTAGACACGGAACAGGATTGGAAACTGCCTACGTCATGTGACGTCACGCCCATTAAGCTAATACATTTCGCGCATGCTATCCGCGTTGTAACCATAGAAAATTTAGCCCTATTGTCGCAATACATTTTCTGAGGAAGAGAGGTACAGACTTTGTGGGACTAGAGCTACGAGTGCAAGTACTTTTCTAGCAATTTTATCCTATAGAAGTTTGGAAGGTAAAGTTTCTTACTGGAATAGACTGAAATAAAGAGTGTAATAACTGTTTTTGGTGTAGGATATGTTGCTAAAGATTTTATAGGCCTACCAATTTGTGGGACCAGAACAGGACTCATATAAATTTAGAAGTCAAGCGTTTGGTATCTTTTAGTAGTATAATAGTTTGTCTATCGGATGATATATGTTATATTGATTCATAGCTGTTAGTTTTTTTTTTGATTGCAGTGTTAAACTATGGGTTAAATAGTTATTATTATTACATTTCTATTATTTATTTGCATTATCATGTTTTATTATCCACTCCATAAAGCTCTCTGCACAAGAACGGGCATCTATAGATGGCTGGAGAGGAAGACTAAACTCTTCATCTTTCAAAACTTGAGATACTGAATCTCTCATAGATTTATAGCTACTATCTAGCTAGATCTAGTCTCATATTAAATTTTATTATTTTTATAAAAGCACAACATGGAAACACTCTAGTCCAGCTAATATTAAGCTACTAAACTAATATTCACTCTGATATCTTTTGCAGAACTCATTCTTAACTATTATGTGGTAACTATGCATTCATATCTCGCGCCAAAATTTCCCGGCAAACACGGATAGCACGCGCATGGTAGTATTAAGTTTCCAATCCTGTTCCGTGTCTAATATCTATGCTCCTACAATGAGGAAAATATGTAAATACCTTTAAAATAGAGCAGTGCAGGAATGACTTGAGAAAGGAGATCCAATACTTGTCCAGATAGCAGTTTAGCTTCTTTTTTGAAAAATATGCTGTGGCACCTTCACAAACCACCTCCACACAGTGGCGGATTTAGAGTGGTTTCTGTGGTTTCTGTGGTTTCCATTTAAACCCCCTAGCCCTTTGCTCCGCGCTAGCGCGCGCGATAGATGGCCAGTCTATAGCGCGTGCTATTTTAATACCCACCTGTCAGTGCAGTACTGAGCTAGCCTCGTCCCCAGGCTCTCGCGCGCGCACTGAGCATGCTCAGAGTCTTATCTCTCGCCTTTTCAGTGGTCCAGAAACGGTCAGTTTTAGCTAGCTTACCATCTTCATCACTCATAACCAAAAAGGGTGTGGTTACGGGGAAGTGGGCGTGGTCATGAATTTTTTTCGCGCGTTATCCGCCACTGCCGCAGAAAGAAGCAGAGAGTATCCGTGCGCTTGCCCGACCACGCTTATGTTCTGACTCCCCACCCATAACGTCACATAGTCATTAGGCCATTGGCATAACTATAGTATGATGTGTACAAGAAAAACTGACTCATGCTATAAGCTAATGTAAACAAACAGTGCAAACAAAATCTGGATCAGTATGCTGAAAGGGATATTTTTCTGGGAGACACCTATAATGTTGAAGCAATGAATACATTCCACCCACACTGTAAAAATGAAAGTGTGTACTGCACACTAAATTGTCCCAATACACACACTGTTTTGTTTTTGGTGTGTGTATTGGGACAATTTAGTGTGCAGTACACACTTTCATTTTTACAGTGCACACACATCTCCTTCCCTTCATCATCTCTCCAAAACCACAAATGATGCACATTTCTTTATCAGTTGAAGTAAGTTTGCCAACAGCTGTAGCAGATGTGGGTTCACCAGTTGCTGCAGCTCTGCTATTGTGGATCCACCAGTTGAAGTAGGTTCACCAGCAGCTGTAGCAGATGAGTTGCCGCAGCTGTCGTGGATCCACCAATTGCTGTAGCTAATGTGGATCCACCAGTTGCTGTAGTGTAGCTAATGTGGATCCACTGGTTGTATATCTGTTATGGATCCACCAGATGCTGTGGCAGTTGTGGATGTTTTGCCAAATAAGGTTGTCTGCACAGCCATGGGTTCTTGTTTGCTTCATCAGCATATTAATGTCATGTGACTTACCCCCTCCCCCTAAAAGTCAAAATGCTGTTTTATTGTCTGGAGACACCCCCTTAGTGCTAGCAAGCGAGGAGGCAGCGGCCTCCTCTGCTTCTATGGTAGCTAGTTATGCCCCTGATATTACCAGAGAAATCTGCACACACATTACTGTAAAATGATAAATGTGTAAAAACGGGCCTCACTATTCTACAGAACGGAATGGAACGGAATGGAATGGTTCCAATGTCATAAAGTTTTGGGGACCCCCATCCCCAAATCTATGTAAATCTATGACCATTGTAGATATAGGGACCCCGTCCCCGTATCTACAGTAGATATAGGGATCCCTACATAGATATGGTGATCCCAGCCTGTTGCCTAGCAGAGCAGTGTTTTGTGCATTGGTCAGGCAAATAATCTCACTAGTCAGGCTCTCCCCATAATAACTGTAACCTGAGCGGCATGAAGAATCTAGTCATGTGTACTAGTAAGTCCAGACCCTTAGGGTCATGTAGCCGAGGAGAGACGGAGCTCAATCTCCTGAAAGTATAGCCTAATTCTCTCTCTCTCTCTCTCTCTCTCTCTCTCTCTCTCTCTCTCTCTCTCTCTCTCTCTCTCTCTCTCTCTCTCTCTCTCTCTCTCTCTCTCTCTCTCTCTCTCTCTCTCTCTCTCTCTCTCTCTCTCTCTCTCTCTCTCTCTCTCTCTCTCTCTCTCTCTCTCTCTTTAGTGGAGGTCAGGCATTTGACATCTTTCACATCCTGATGGTCTCGCTTCAGGGGGAGTCTGGTAGCTACAACTGTATGGTCTACATAGACATCAGTCACGCAGGACGAGAAATATCTTTGCTAGATCTTGGGCCTGTTGAATCTGGGGTAAAACACAGTAGCAGCAACCACCAATAATAAATCCTTGGCCTTAGGATGGCTGCTCAAAGTGTGGTAGCTGAGTCTTATTTATTATAATTATTATTATTATTATTATTATTATTATTATTATTAATTAGTTAGTATTCACTATGACACCTGATTGGTCAGTTGGTGGTCAATATGAGGTCATGAAGCCATATTGTAGCCTATAGCTAAATCATGTGTGCTAACTGATTTCCAAAAGCACTTAACATATTATTGTGCTCTCTGATATAAAAGCTGCGAGGGCTGGGGATCTCTACATCTATGCGGGGATCCCCATATCTATGGTAGATTTGGGGACAGGGGGTCCCTAAAACTACAGGGTCCCCAAAACTTTGACACCGGGACCCTATTTCACGGAATGGAACTTTCACTGCACATGCATATTGTGGGACACGAATGCGCATGCATATATGCAGCGCAGCAGGCCACGTCCACATTACGGATATTTCTAACATCTATTAAACCTAAGAGGTCACTTAGGTAGAAACTGCACATTTCCAGGTAAAGCCATTATGAACTGAGCAGCATCTAAAGGGTCACAAATAAAGCATCTCCTCTTTGCTAAAGCTCACAACAAATTTGAAAGTTTTCAAGAAATAATATGATAAAAAGAATTGTATTGATGAAAGTTAAATATGCATGTCTCTCTTTAGTTTGAATTGGTGACCTACATAAAATATTCCATCTTTAGTGGTAAAATTTCATCTTTAAGGACAGTGGCAGAGATATTAAGGGGGCAGGGGGGCTCTAGCCCTCCCCCCCCCCCCACTTTTTGACAGTTGATAATTGAATAATATACATTTATTATTAGTACATAGTGGTATTTCTGCCCCTGAAGGACTGTTAAAAAATCTGCAATGGAGAAAAAACAACCTAAACAGTCACAGGTAGTAGTTAACCAGTATTTGACTCACCAATAGATACTTTACTGCACTATAATCTGAAGCTACCCGATGTATATGGAGGGATTGTTGACTGGGTATACAGAATAAAGATTGATCCCATTTCCATCCTTCTTGTTTCCTTACTTTTTTTGAGCAGTGATCATCCCTACATTTTTTTTCATTTCATGAAATGCTTTTTCCCTTATAAATTATGTAATAATGACCAAAAAATAAAATAAAAATCTGCATCATGCACTTTGCTAGCTACAGAAGAAATTGTGCAATTAAAGGAGGAGGTGTGGGTGGAGCTTTAGTTGGAATAGTGGTAGTCTTCTACACAGTAGGTCTCTCCAAAGAGGGAGCATCAGTATGATAACTTCTATGGCATGGACTAATGACTCTGTGGCATCCATCAGCTACATATAACAAATGAGTCAGTGGCAGATCCAGGATTTTTAAAAGAATACTTCTTAATTGGGTATTTCATATTAGTGGGTGTCCCACTACCACTCCCATAACCACGCCCATTCATTGCAAATGCTGTGAATTAAGATGGGCAGCTACTTCTTAAGAAACTCCCTAAATCTGCCACTGGTCAACGAGGGTGCTTTGTCTTTAAACTTCTTGGAGTTTATCTCTCTGCTATATATAGAAGAAGTTTTGGAGGAGCAGTCAAACAGTATCTTTTTTACTTAGCTAGTAGATTGGTAGCTACGCATGATGATGGCATGTAGTTTTCCATAGTAGCTGGTTGATATGTGTGAGTGTAGCTAGAGATGTCAACATTGTGATTTGGAAGCATGCACACATCATTGGGGGGCAACAGCAATTTAATCAGAGTGCATTGACTACATATCACTGGTGAAAAGGCATGTACGTATGTATGAGAATCATGCTTTATGTGTGTGCTTGCATGCATATTGACTCAGCCACAATACATAGCTACTTTCCATAATACACTCATAATAATCCCACTAATTACACCTACTCTCCTAGCATAGCTAGCAATATACATTATACATGCAGCTAGCTAGGTGGGTGTTGTTAACCTAGCAATTAATTTGAAACTGGTCTGGCAGGTTTTCCCTTCGATTCAAGTGTTGCCATTCTCCATTCCACAAAGACATATCCTGCTGTGTGGGATCATTAGCTTTTTGAGACTACTCAGTCAAGCTAGTGCTTCATTTCCTACAATACGTATACCCGAGAGCCCCAACAAATGAACTTCTCTGACTAGGAGGCAAGCTGCGCAGCAGCGCTGCGGCACTAACACAAAAGCAATTATTCAATGCACACAGTTATAATAACACAATGCTAACTAAAACACTTACATAAGTACATGTACCAAACACACACACATAAAAACCATTCTGTCACAGTTACAAATATGCACACAACTGAGAAGTTATGTAGCTATGTGCTAACAATCTTGAGAATACAAAAGGTAAACTACGCATTAGCTACACTATTGTAGCCATCTCTATCTGCACTACGTACTCTATCTCTATCTGCACTACGTATACAATAAATACAACCACCGATACAACAAAAAATTGGAAATACAGTTCCCAAAATGGAGAAACACTACATGAATAGAATTAAACATAACTCAATCAATTGTCACTATAATATTATTATAGTTCCTTATAATTATATCAGAGAGAGTGGCTCTCTCTATGTAGGCATACGTAGGTTCCAACTTTCTGACATGCTTAGATTAATATTATGCTGCGTGCGTAAGCGCACGTGAAAAATGTTGAAACCACGCCCACTTCTGGTTAACTACACCCTCTTTCTTAAGCAAGATAGCCGAGTGCAAGGGCGTATTGAACCACAAAGCAGCGAGAGGGCGTGCAACTTCCAATGCTCTGTACGTATATAGACGGCGTAATGAAAAATATTACTATTAATAGCTTAGCACGTGGTAGGCTCCGTCCGCATATGTCCGGATACTGCAGTAAACTGTGGTTAAATAATATAGTAGCAATTTACATTTTGCCATCTATACTAGTTGCATGCCCTCTCGCCGCTTCGCGGCTCGTACACCCTTGCCGAGTGTCTGTGACTGCTTCCATGGACAATAGGCTTGTAGTTCAGTGTCTGTGGCTTCTGTGGCAGACGATAGGCTTGTAGTAATTTCATGTGTGGCACTTTGATGGAGTGAAATTGCGTGGCTGCCACGGAGCTTTCGTGACAGTTGGAACCTATGTGTATAGGGATGACGCAGACGGTAGCACGCGCTGCATAGCTATAGACTAATAGCTACAAAAGTGAAATTCTAGTTCCCCCCTCTACAAAAGCTACTGTGAATGATTATCCAAACTACTAGAGCCTACTAGCTACAAAGTGCAGATTGACCAAGTTTTAGGACTAGGGAGCTTACCATTTCACACGGCAAGCAGGTAAATCGCTGGATTCTTAATATTCTCTATTGTTATTATTCTTCTCAGATAACCAAATCTCACAAGCTACAGCAAGCCACTCCAAATTCTACCAGCAACGATTGTTGATCCTCTAAGAGTCAAAGAAAAATAAGACACTACGGAGCATAGTACATTTTGCCGTCTACACTTTACATAGTACATTTTTCCGGCCCTAAAATGTACTGCTTTGTGCCAATGTGGTGGTGAACATTCAATTGAAAAATGCCATGTACACATCTAAAATTTCAATCTATTATCTTTGTCAACATTAAAGAAATGCCAAACAGACTTGGATGGCAAATTTACTTGGTGTTAATTTTAAAATGACCATAACTTTGGACCAGAAGAAGGTATGGACTTGATTCAACTTTTATCGTACTCCCTAAAATGAGACCTTTAATTTGATATCCATATTAAGCACCCTTGACCAAAATTAAGGGGTAGAGAATGCATTTGTTATTGATAATGAGCACCTAGAGGTCACCAAAGGTCAAATCCAAGGTGGCTCCACTTCTGAAATTACTCTTAGGATCATGTTATATAAGTATGACAACTTTACATTTGTACGTAAAAATCCATGCATATCTACCTAACTATACCAACTATTGCACAAAGTTTGGTGAAAAAAGTGGGGCGGCCATGGCTGTCCCTGCCACCCCGCTTCTTATACCTATGAGGTGAAAAAAGTGGGCTGTCCCTGCCACCCCACTTCCTATGCCTATATGACCAGGTAGCCTGGCAACTACATTATTACCTCCATACTTACCGTGAAAGCTGTTATTCCATCACGAATATTTATTACATAGCCTAAACTATCCTCCGGCACTCGATTTGTTGATACAAGTTGAAAATACTCTATGGAAACAAAGAGTCCAAAAATACTGCATGCCAAACATCCCAAGAAGACCACTACCATATAAGGAATCATCTAAAAAAATTAAAAGCAACAAATTACAGGCCTGTATGGTACGTATAATAATGACTGTATGAAATTCTGACAGGTTCTATTCTTCCTCAGACATAATCTAACTAACTAGAGGTTGGACTACTTCAGTGCTCTGGGTAGCCATTTCCTATACATAGCTATAATTATTATACTGTAGTATTTTTTCCGTGCTATATAAAGAACTGATTAGCAAGAGCTGGTGCATATTCATGCTTACCAAAATTATATAAACCTCATGAGGCGCATTTTCAAGGAAGGAGCATTTAGAGCAGGTGGAAAGTTCCTTTAGAGCAGATATTACGTACCCGAGTATCACAATGCCCAGTGTGAGTGTCCTGAACTTATCAGAGTCAAGGATTTCATGGATTTGAAACCAATCATCAGCACTCACATTGAATAGATTCACAATGATGAAAGTAATGAGAATAATACATGCTAAACCATCCAGTAACATGAAGACAATCTGTAAAAGAATATAAATCTCATTCATGAACACATGCCTTAATTGTTATAGTGTTCCTCAACGAAACCAAGTTTCATTCAAAGGTACGTACAAAGACAACAATGATGCCATACTATCCCTACTACCTTACAGGTATACATAGATGGACCATGGACCATAGACCATGCAAATAGACTCACCAAACAGATTAAATATTTAAATAGAGAATTAGAAGTATTATCATTTTCCATCTCTAAAATTGTTTTCCTAAAAGATAATTAAATCATTATTATTATAAGTTCAATCAACACAGAATAATTGGAATAATTATACATATTATGGTGCATATAGCTACCGATAAATACGTATAGAGCATACAGTCCCTTGCATTTCCATTCTATGATGCAGCATCATTATTATCAATGGTTTGATATGATGGCCCAGGGCCAGAGGAAGCGGTCAGGCCAGTCATGGCCATGGCCTGACCACTTTTTCGGGCAAGATTCGGAAAGAATCACCATATACAAAGACTAGACAAGTTCGAGGGGGAACCCCCTTAACTCTGAAACTGAAGCAGCTAGACTGTTTATGATAAACCACATCATGCCACATCACTGCAAAAACAAAATTGTTATTTTAATAAACCTAGCTAATTAATTATTAGGTGAGGTTAATAATTTGAAATCTATCAAATGACACTATATTTTTTGTGAATATAACAAACTGGTTGTTTCAGCGATGTAACAATTCTGTTTTTGCAGTGTAGCTACGTACATCCCGGGATAAGTGGGCATTTCTAATTAAAAGTGGGCAGCTGCCTGCTTTTCTAATTATCCGTAATTTCAATGATAATTCATAGGCGTAGGAAGATAATTTTGGTTAGGGGGGCAGTAGCTAGGCTACATAGTGCACAAAATGCGCCATCTATAAGGGGGTGGGGAGCATGTTCCCCTGGGAAATTGCATCTGGTGCAATCTGAGAGGTAAATCTGGGTTCATCACCAATAATTTATTATAAACATTTTCTTTTTCTTTTTTTTTTTTCTATAATTTTTTTTTTTAATTTTAATAATGGAATTCGATTATACACAGAAGGACAGATGAACAGAACCTAAATGAAATTGGAAAACAGTTTGTTTCTGTAAATTCTAGATATTTTCCCAACACATGCACAAACCATTTTTTGTTTTCCAATTTCATTTAGGTTCTGTTCATCTGTCCTTCTGATAAATTTATAGCTATTAATCATACATTCTTGGGAAGTTAACAAGTTATTACACTTCATGTCTGAAAGTATATGTTTAGGGGGCTGTAGCCCCCCTGCCCCCCTGGTTCCTACGCCTATGTAATTCTGTATTAACTAAAACGTAAAAATTCAGATAAACTGTATACTTGGAGGCACTGCAATTGCCTACATGATATGAAATAATGGTCATAGCTGGTATCTCTGACTCTATTGGCATGCACCATCTATATTAAATCTGCACTACATCAAAAAAGGTGACAAACAAGTAGTAAAGGAACTAATTATTCTTACCCCCCTTACCAATGAGGGAAACATGTAAATACCTTTAAAATAGAGCAGTGCAGGAATGACTTGAGAAAGGAGATCCAATACTTCCTTGTCCAAATAGCAGTTTAGCTATTTATTGAAAAATATGATGTGGCACTTCACAAACCGAAAGAGTATTCATAATGGGCGTAACTGGGATCTAAATAGAGGAGGCAGAGAGTATCCGCGCGCTTGCGCGCGGAAAATTTTTGCCCAACCACGCTTATGTTCTGACCCCTCCCCCCACCCCATAACGTCTTAGGCCATTGGCATAGATGTGTCAGGGCCGGAGCCATAGGTCAGGTTTTAAGGTTTCAACTTTTTTCTGGCAGCTATACTAGACTATTGGATATTATGTAGTTGCAGTGATTCATAGGAACTAATAGAAATACTGTTCCTTTATCATTCATAGTTAGAGCTAAGATGCAATTTCATTCATTGCCATGTCAGCTAATTCCATTTGGTTACTATGGAAACCTGCTGGGAAAAACAAAGTGAATTTTCATAGCTAGTAGAGTTTTTGAGATCTCCCTGCACATGAATGCAACATTGTAGCTAGAGTTTGAAGTTACATGTAGCGAGGATGCTGGCTCTTGAGATTTCCCTCAGGCCAGTGGGTGTGCATGCCAAGATGTGCCTTGTCACTCACATCCCACAAGGTTAGTAAAATGGATCGATATAATTAAATTTTAGCGGCTATAAGCTATATGTAATAATGACCAAAAAATAAATAAATAAATAGATTCTGCATCATGCACTTTGCTAGCTAGTGTAACTAGCAGAAGAAGTTGTGCAATTAAAGGAGGAGGTGTGGGTGGAGCTTTAGTTGGTGCTGTAAATAGTGGTGGTCTTTCTACACAGTAGGTCTCTCCAAAGAGGGAGCATCAGTATGATAACCTCTATGGCATGGACTAATGACTCTGTGACAACTATCAGCTACAGACAGTGGCAGATATTGGGTACTTCATATTAGTGGGTGTCCCACTACCACTCCCATAACCACGCCCATTCATTGCAAATGCTGTGCAAGATGGATGTGAATTAAGATTGTAGGTACTTCTTAAGAGACTTCCGAAATCTGCCACTGGTCAACGAGGGTGCTTTGTCTTGGTGAACTTCTAGCTTGGAGTTTATCATTGGGAGGCAACAGCAATTTAATCAGAGTGCATTGATTACACATCGCTGATGAAAGGGCATGTACGTACATATAAGAATCATGCTTTATGTGTGTGCTTGCATGCATATTGACTCAGCCACAATACATAGCTACTTTCCATAATACATTCATAATAGTTACACCTACTCTCGTAGCATAGCTAGCAATATACATTATGCATGCAGCTACGTAGCTAGGTGGGTGTTGTTAACCTAACAGTTAATTTGAAACTGCATGGTCTGGCAGGTTTTCAGTAAGCCCCCCCCCCCCCCCCCCCCCCCCCCCAGGTGAATTCCTAGATGAAACCCTGTTTATATAACCTGGCCACTCATTTTTTTGTGGCTCTGGCCCTGGTGTATGGATGTTCATGTAGCTAGTGCCTCACAAAAAAGGCTTGATGCATCTCTGTTCACCTTTTTTTCTTCTTTTTTTTTTTGTCTTCTTGAACCTAGCTTGCTATTTATGTACCTGCTGGAAAAAAATAATGTCCCTTTGTAGGGTTGATTCAAGTGTTGTCATATTCTCCATTTCACAAGACAAAGCTGAAGGTTCATATCCTGCTGTGTGGGATCATTAGCTTTTTGAGACCACTCAGTCAAGTTAGTGCTTCATTTCCTATAATACGTATACCCGAGAGCCCCAACAAATTTTTAACTGACAGCAACTTCTCTCTCACTGACTGACTAGGAGGCAAGCTGTGCAGCAGCGCTGTGGCACTAACACAAAAGCAATTATTCAATGCACACAGTTATAATAACACAATGCTAACTAAAACACTTACATAAGTACATATACCAAACACACACACACATACATAAAAACAATTCTGTCATAGTTACAAACATGCACACGACTGAGAAGTTACGTATGTACTAACAATCTTGAGAATACAAAAGGTAAACTACGCATTAGCTATAGAAAAGATATACTGTAGAGTCTATACACTATTGTAGCCATCTCTATCTGCACTACGTATACAATAAATACAAAAACAGATAGAACAAAAAATCGGAACTACAATTCCCAAAATGAAGAAGCACTACATGAATAGAATTAAACATAACTCAATCAATTGCCACTATAATAATTAATCAGAGAGATTAGTGGCTCTCTCTATGTAGGGATGACGTGGACGGTGGCACATGCCACATATAGACTAATACATTGTCAAAAGTGAAATTCTAGTTCAAAAGCTACTGTGAGTAGAGCCTACTACAAAGTGCAGATCGACTGAGTTTCAGGACCAGGGAGCTTATCGTTTCATGCAGCAAGCAGGTAGGTTGCTGGATTCTTATTCTTCTCTATTGCTATTATTCTTCTTAGACAACCATATCTCACAAACCACTCATACAGTAAGTAGCTATTTCTGGATAAAGCCACTCCAAATTCTACAAGCAATGATCGTCGATCCTCTAAAGAGTCAAAGAAAAAGGAGACACTACAAAGCATAGCTGATACTTGACTATTGGAAGCCATTATTTTCGATGAGGGAAAAAACAAAATGTAGGGATGACCATTGCTCAAAAAAGTAAGGAAACAAGGGTAGGGATGAGGGATGGAATGAGATCAATCTTTGTTCTGTGTATCCAGCCAACAATCCCTATACATATAATGTCCATTACTGCACTATAATCCGAAGCTACCCGACGTATATGTAGGGACTGCTGGCTGGATATACAGAATCCCATTTCCATCCTTCATTCCTATCCTTGTTTCCTTACTTTTTTGAGCAATGGTCATCTCTACATTTTTTTAATTTTATTTTTCATTTCACAGAAATGCTTTTCCCTCATTATAATGACTAGTGGTCGGTCATGGGAATTCCATTCACCAATAATTGCAAAAGTCATAGACTAAGTAGGTACAAGCCAAATGAATGTATAGCCATAATCAGTCAACTCCATTATAATACGTAGGTCATATAATATGCGTTTCTTTGGGTTGGGTAATATTTAGTTTGAGGGTGGTAGTATTGGCCCGGGGGCAATACAATAGCCCAAGAACTGAAATTGCTCTCCCAGTCATACAAATATTATTACATGTAATGGTTCACTATGATTTTTGTGCTATGCTTGACTGATCAGGTAAGTTGACATTGTATGTAGCTACAATTCAATATAACATCTGGTATGGGCGCTATAAATTTCCGAAGTGTGCATTGATTATCAAAAATGCACTACTATTTAAAATGTTGTCTATAGCTACTTTATTTGATACTTGTTTCAAAATGAGCGCAAAAAATTTCTTTTAAATAAAAGGTTAAGCAGGGATGTCCTGAGACACACCTTCAAAGCTGTGAACACAGGCGCTAGGTGCATGTGCTATAAAGTAGCCCCGCCCCTGCACAGGCTTCAATATGGCAGAGAAAGATTAGCTATAGTGTTATGCATGCACTGATTCTGTAGTACAATATAAGCTTAGTTTAAATAATAGCAAAAAGGCACACCTCTAGCCAGATAGCACTCGAACATGTTAATGATATCAATGTGACAGCCATAGCTGATTAGCTATTATGAACAAACTGAACAAAAGTCAAATTTTCTTCTCGTATACTACTAAAATGGGTTTTGAATTCTTTTTGTTCTATACCTATTAAAATTCATTTTCAGACTGTAGTTTTTGAGACCTGTGTAGTAAAGAGTAGAAAAAAGAGTTTTGATAGCTATATCAAATCTGTTCCTTTTGGTGAGCAAATTCATTATCATAACTAGTTAATTAGCTACAACTATTATTTACTCCAAACTCTCTTTTAGGAAAGTTGTAGGTAACTGATTGGTACCGTGAAGTTTGGATATATAAGTTTTTATAGTGGCTGATGAAGCCATATCTAGCTAAGTCACATAGCATTCACATTACCAGAAACAAGTTTATGGAAGTGATAACCACTACCAACTATTGCATAAAAGTTTGGTAAAAAAAAGTGGCATACCTATGAGGTGAAAAAAGTGGGGCGGTCATGGCTGTCCCTGCCACCCCACTTCCTATGCCTATGACCAGGTATGTAGCCTGGCAACTACGTACATTATTACCTCCATACTTACCGTTAAAGCTGTTACTCCATCACGAATATTTATTATAGAGCTTAAATTATCCTCCGGCACTTGATTTGTTGATACAAGTTGAAAATACTTTATGGAAACAAAGACTCCCAAAATGCTGCTTGCCAAACATCCCAAAACGATCACTACCATAATAGGAATTACCTAAAAAAATAATAATAATAAAAATTACAAGCAACAAATTACAGGCCACTTTAAAAATAGTATAGTATAATAATGATTGTAATGAAAATACTGACAGGTTCTACAGCTTCAATTCTTAGTTAATAATAATAAATTCTTAATAATTCAATTCAATAAATTCAATTCTTAATAATAATAAATTTAGCTAATACTGTAGTATTTTTTACTGTGCTACATAAGGAACTGACTAGCAAGAGCTGGTACATATTCGTGCTTACCACACATGTAAAAACTGTTGGAGGAGCCTTTTTAAAGCAGGTGGCAATTTTATTTACAGCAAATATTATGTACCCAAGTATCACAATGGCCAGAGTGAGTGTCTTGATATTGTCAGAGCCAGGAATCTCACGGATTTGAACCCAATCATCATCAGTTGGATTGTATAGATTCACAATGATGAAGGTACAGAGAATAGCACATGCTACGCCATTCAGAACCGTGAAGAAAAACTGTAAAAGAATATAAATTTCATTCATGCTTGTTACAGTGTTCCTCTACAAAATCAAGTTTCATTCAAAGGTACAAAAACAACACATATAAAAGATAACAATGATGCCATACAATCTGCTTTTAAATGCTTTCGAACTGCCATTTTGAATTGTTATTCTCATGCATAGCTTGATTGAAGTAGCTATGTGTACTGGATTCTCTCATTGTTTGGAAGCCTCAAAGTCTTAGTTACGAGATTCTCCTTCACTATGGGTCTCTCTTAGGTACTTTAGGAATAATGTCTAACCATAACAAGGAAGAGGTACAAGAGAATAAGAACACCCTGAAAGTTTATGAAAGTGAAATTCCTTGGGTCAGCTACGTAGCACTCTTCAAGTATATAAAAGTGATTTTGTTACGAAAAGATGGAGCCTCTGATAAAGGACACTCTAAATATAAATTCCAAGGTCCCACTAAAGAGGATAACCTCCCAGGGTTCTGCCCAGAATTCTTGAGTGGTGGCCGAAATTAATTTTGCCCATGCCCACTTCAGAAGACTATGTTCATTTAGGGGTGTCCCTTTGAATGATCAAAACCATCACTGATATGTTATACAAGCCTAAAGTTACTACAGCTAAGTGTAACAAGTGGTGGCCAAAATAGCCAAGTGGTGGCCAAAATGGCCACTGTTGACCAGTGTGGGCAGAACCCTGCCCTCCTTATATCTTATTAACAGAAAATCAATGTGTCCTTTATTTGGAGGTTCCACTATGCAAATAGACTCACCACACAGAGTACAAATTTATCTAGAGAAGAATATTCTTTATCACCACCATCCATCTCTAAATTGTTTTCCTAAAAGATAATTATTATTACAAGTTCAATCAACACAGATATCTACTGTATATACATATAGCCACCAACAAAATTAATACATATAGAGTAGGCAGCAATAAGAAGTCTCCATTCTATGATGCATTAGTGCAGGCCCGTAGCAACCGGTCAGGCCAGTCAGGCCATGGCCTGACCACTTTTAAACCTTTGACCCGATGCCATTAGGGCTCACTCAACTACATTCTCAAATTCTCAAGCACACTGCATGCCCATAATGCTACCGAGCTTTGATATACTCAAAAGACATAACATTAGTGCTAGAAGCTTCAGGCTCAGGCTCAATTTCTTTCCCAATAATTCAGTGGATTGGTGGAATCTGAGATTTCGATTATTAACACACGTTCCAACCTTGGCTTCTATGTTCTATATTGCATTGGTATTAAATATTGTACCAATTCAGATGCAGGAATCTATAACATGCATCTGTCGTGTGTGATGCAGTTAAAGGTGGATGTAGCAGCTTTGTGTTAAACATAACCATGAAAAGATTGCTTTTCGCAGAGAGTTGGAGTGTAGCTACAACACAAGAGGAAACGTGATCATGTTAATTACCTGTTACTAATATATAGTTCCCTGAGGATGTTTGCTGAATATATACATATCTACATATCACTTGAAGGTAGCTAGTAGGCCCAGATAAATAATGCTGGCATCATTTTTTGAGTATACAGTAGCTATATCTAGAAACATTGAGTAATATTTGAGAATTATAGTTTATAGCTACAGTATCAGTCTGACCAGATGGTAATATGGAATGTGGATGTGGGATTCAGCATATGACAGACACAATACTCAAGAGCTGCATGATCTTACAAGTTCTATATTAGGTTTCAGTAATAACAATCACTTAAGGGGGGTTGGTACCCACAACTTTGGTGGTTTTCGAAAATATTTCGTCGAACTTCTAGGCTTCATACTGCCTTCATACATGCCCCTAGAACCTTTTTTTAACCACCAAAATGCAGCTTTTTTAAAGAGCTTTCCAATGGTCTGTTTAAAAAACTCCTAAGTCCAACCATGACCGAGATAGCAAAAATATTTTGGAAAATTGTACAACTGATATCTCAAAATATATACATTTATAACCCTTCATACTTATTATGTGTTTAATACATGCCAAACACTACACAACGTATGAGGGAAATCAGCTGTGTACATACCACTAAGTGGTGGTCATTCACACTTGAGTAGCTTCCAACCACATGTTGATACAGCTAATTCCCTCATACATTGTGTAGTGTTTGGCATGTATTAAGGGTGGTCAGACATAGTAACCATGTGGTCACAAAAGAATGTAATTACTAACCATAAATTTCCAGTGTGATACATAGTTTCAATGGGACTATATGAAATGCATCGTTTCTCTGGAATGAAGTATAGCACTGGGCCTAAAATTTGCATACAGCTATTATCTGAGTAGGTGAACAAATTTACATTTGGATTTATCGATACCTATTCTAGAACTTCATTTAGCAAGCCATGTAGTCACTATTAATGTTGCCATGGGAATAAATTAAAAGATATCAACAAAAACTCACGTAGATTTGTAAAGGATAGTAATAAGAAATGGCTGACCAAAAATCAGCCACTGAACTCAAGTATTTGGTGAGAAATAGTTTTTTATACTTTGAGAGTGATGAAGCTTCGTATCTTGGGTAAGAATTGTCCTTTCTCCTTCATATTTTGTATGTGTGGTAGTGTTATAGTGTGTCTTAGTCATATGGAGTTTCAAGTCCTTAGCATTAGTAGCTTTGGAGATTGACTTCCATAGCAACCATGTGTGGGTGGTATGTCTGACCACCCTTAAACACATAATAAGTATGAAGGGTTATAAATGTATATATTTTGAGATATCAATTGTACAATTTTCCAAAATATTTTTGCTATCTCGGTCATGGTTGGACTTAGGAGTTTTTTAAACAGACCATTGGAAAGCTCTTTAAAAAAGCTGCATTTTGGTGGTAAAAAAAAAGATTCTAGGGGCATGTATGAAGGCAGTATGAAGCCTAGAAGTTCGACGAAATATTTTCGAAAACCACCAAAGTTGTGGGTACCAACTCCCTTATAGCTATCATACATGATTTGAGGAGTGTTGGTACAGGCATGTTTGTTGAAGAATGAATTGTAGGTTAACTGGACCTAATAGCTAGTTAGCTATTAGCTACCTAGATCAATAGTAGCTATTAGTAGTATATTCTAGTCCAGTATTCAATTCCACTGTTCCCAATCCATGGGCCTACTAGCTACCTTCAAGTGATATGTTACTCAGCTAACAGGTGATCAACATGATCATGTCTCCTTGTGCACTGTATTGTTTCCAACCTTCAAGTGATATGTAGATATGTTACTCAGCAAACATCCATGGAAGCCAAGGTCGGAACGTGTATTAATAGATTCCAATATATTCCCATCCCTGCCGTTATGTATAGAGCATTGGCCCTCTCGCCATTTTGTAATTCAATACAGCACCCATGGTGCATGTTATTCATCATGCATGTCATGCATGTCAAAGGGAATCAGCAAGTTTCCAGTCACTGCTCAAAATTCTATCATAAAATGTTCACCAGCATAATTTATGCAGCCCTAGTATTATTGTGTAGCCACACCCATTTACTTTACCACACCCACATCCTGGCCTGACCATTAATTTTGCTTCCTACGGGCCTGTAGTGTACTATGATTGCTGCAGTAAGTAAATTTCCCTCTTGCCACAATAAATGGTAAGCTCCAACCCTTCTTGAACTTACCACTCCCAGATCTATCCTGCAAATGGCCAGCAGGTTTAGCCTTTGGTATTTTTGGGTTGAGCGAATTCTTGCTCATCAGCTTCATCTATGATGGCGAAGCTTCCAGATAGTTCAGATATTGCACTTGAGCTGCTACTAGCCCCAGTATTCATTCACTCACTAGCTATTATGTGGCGGTGTGCCAGCTGTCTGCTTTTCTAATTATCCGTAATTTCAATGATAATTCTGCGTACATCTGTATTAGCTAGTTAGCTAACATGTAAAAACACGTATACTTGGAGGCACTGCAGTTGCCTATTATGAAATAATGACTCTATTGGGATACACCATCTATATTAAATCTGCATTACATCAAAAAAGGTGACGAACTAGTAAAGGAACTTATTATTCTTACCCCCTTGCACAATTTTCCACCTCTGTCATTTGAATCTTGTAATGAGAAAGAGTTCCATTGCCCCCCCACCACCACCACCACCACCAATGAGATTGAAGGAAACATGTAAATGAAGGAAACATGTAAATACCTTTAATAAAGAGAAGTGCAGGAATGACTTCAGAAAGGAGATCCAATACTTCCTTGTCCAGATAGCTAGCTATTTGTGGAAACATATGATGTGGCACTTTCACAAACCTCCACAGAAAGAGTATTCATAGGATTTAAATAATGAGTATTCCGCCTGCTTGCGCGCGGAATTAATTTTGCACGACCACGCCCACTTTAATTCTAGCATTCGTCGATATCAGGGACCATAGCTAATGTGGATCCACCGGTTGCTATAGCTAATGTGAATCCACCAGTTGCTATAGCTAACCGGTTGCTAGCTAATGTGGATCCATTGGTTGCTATAGCTAATGTGGATTCAGCAGTTGCTATAGCTAAGGCCAATGTGACTAAATACCTTCACTTGCTCAAATTGGATGAGGGAGGGCCCCCCATTATGCTTTTTAGTACTGCCACTATTTTTCCCTATTCTTCCCAAATATGCCAACACAAAATACATTAACGGTTATTATACAAGATTCTACATAGTCTCCAAGGGAATTATCCAAAATTTTCACTAAGCAGTCTTTCTGATGCAGCCAAATTTAATGGTTGCACTGCTAGTGGTGATGCTGAATTACAGATGCAACACCTACATCACATTCACATGCATCACTGTAATTAATGTGTAAAAACAACCCACTTTTAGGTTATCTGAGTTGCAATTGGAACTCAGATAACCTAAAAGTGGGTTGTTTTTGCAACAGCTACATCACATTCACATGCATCACTGTGAAAATAAAATTAATGTGTAAAAACAACCCACTTTGAGTTGCAATTTGCATTTGTTTTTACAGTGATGTAGCTTTTAATTAGCACTTAGCAACTAGCCAACTACTATTTGATTCACTGCTGAATCATGGCATGCAGTAGTGGGTTGTAATGCCAGAAATTATGCCAAATTATGCCCTTTGCCATGATGTACCTATTATGCCAAAATTTATGCCTATATAGCACTAATAGATGGACCACCATACAACAATTGCTGTAGAAATCAATCAAGCAGATAATAATAAACGAGTATATGGTGGCCAAATTAGCATGTGGTAGTAGGTTGGCCTAATGTGGATCCACTGGTTACTGTAGCTAATGTGGATCCACTGGTTGCTGTAGTTAATGGATCCACCGGTTACTGTGGATCCACCGGTTGCTGTGGATCCACCGGTTGCTGTGGATCCACCAGATGCTGTACATGGCAGTTGTGGATGCTTTCCCATCTGCACAGCTATGGGTTCTTGTTTGCTTCATCAGCATATTAACATCATGTGACTTACCCTCTCCCCCTAAACATCAAAATGATGTTTTATTGTCCAAAAATATGCCCCTAAGTGTTAGCAAGTGAGGAGGCAGCAGCTCTATGGTAGTTTGCCGAAATCTGCACACACCTCACTGTAAAAAAAATGTGTAAAAACATTTTTAGGTCATTCGAGTTGCAAATTGGAACTCATTTTTACAGCTCACTTCCAGTATCTTTTTTACAGTCCATTGCTTCCTTAACCCACATTTCTATTTCAGAATCTTCATCTCCCATGAAAGTTCAAATCCCATTTGCAATTGATATACAAGTTGACTCCAAAATGAACCCTTAATGGCCAAATCACTATTGCTCAATAATAATACCGCTAACTTGGCCCTCGTTCTGGGATTATGCGCACGTGCACCAATCATAGGGTAAGGGATCGTCAAGCGTATAGGTCATTGTGCATGTGTACGTGTACGTGTACGCGCAACGATAACGTAATTAGCGCGGGGTCATGTATAATCAATCAATCAATCAATCAAGCAATGTAAAGCCCAAAGGGCATATGCAAAATAAACGGGGAAAAAAGAATGTCAAGTGACTGAGGGAGGCTACTCAGGTGTAATATAAAAATGATTTATAAGTACCCTTCAGCGCGCATGCGATTATTATGCATGTTGTCTATAGAGGGTTATAGTACTCAGTTGTGTCTGTGTACGTGTGTCAGGTCAAAAATCAAATCTTAATTATAAGATTCTAATTTTTGATATCTTTTTCTGCCAACTTAGAGAAACCAGGAGAATTTTTGAAGCGCTGAAATCGGCCAAGCCGTTGCGGAATTACTGTTGATTTCACTTCCGTGAATATATCCGTGGGGCGTAGCTCGTGATAGAGAGGTGCCATCTCCACGCTCTTTGCACAAGAGCTAGTTCAGAACAAGAGTTTCAAGTTGCTGCTAAGAGCGTAGAGATAGCTTCACTCTAGCACCTGCCACGCCCCACGGATATATTCACGGGAGTTCGAAGGGAAGTGAAAAGTATAGTCCTTCACTATTCGATTTAATTATACGGAATTTGAAATAATTCTTAACGTAGTGGGCGAGACTTCTCTATTTAAATGAAAATTGTGTGTCATCGATGCTTTTGTGTATATCTCTGGATTGGAGCCACCAATTCTCTTCAAATTTGAATGGTGCACACTACAACATATTTGAATCTGATAGACAGAGAATGATTATTACCTAAAAATGCCTGATTTTAGCAGCCTGGGTAGATCATTAAAATAGTTCTTTAAAGCCTCTTCACTCATGCTTATACTTATGCCAGCATCAGCACAGATTGCTCCAAGACACAACAGCAGTAGTTAAAATTGTTGCCCTGCCCACTTTTTCATGATCATTAATTTTCTCAGGTCAATCCGTGAAAAAGTAAGCTGGTAAGAGCGATTTTGTGCACCTAACTACTCATAGATAGAGGTAAAGAATATGTATGTTTGAGTTTTCATCTATTCACAATTTTGATCATGCAATTATGACATTATTTTTGTAAGAAATGTACATAGTGCAAGTATAAAGCTATGAAATCATAAAATATAGTGCTGATATTCAAATTCTACGCTATTTTTTACCCCTGGGAGCAACTTCTTCTCTAATAGCTTATCAAGAACTCGCGGATCTCCATTCTTGCACACACACTCCCTTGTTCCAGCTGCTTACATAGAAAACTCTGTACACTTATCCGCCCACGCACGACTTCCGGTTTGACATCGCTACTTTGATTGATTGCAGCATCATAATAATTTGCAGCATCATATACGAGCCCCACACTAGCGAGTTGGCTCTAGAATTCGCATTATATTATATCTCGTATATACGTCATAATAATAGTGGTTTTTCTCTGCGACGATCATCTGGTAACATTACATCACAGTGCAGTAGACGCGCATGCGTATATAAATATGTGCTATAAGCTAGCTGAACTTAGGAAGCGTAGATCGAGAAATCTAGAGACAATGCTGGCCCAGAGAAAAGAATTCCTCAAGCATCGAATAGCAGATGCTAGCTAGCTACTAAAGAATGGATCAAATTAGCAAGACCGCTGAACAGAAAGAAGAAAGTAAGAGATAGAAGGCAAGGCATCCTGCTCAAAGCACAGCTACAGAGAAAAGACAGCGCTTGAGGGAGAGTGCAAGTCAGCAGTTGATGTCACAGACAGCTGAGGAAAAGAGAGGCCAGTCTCAGAGAATGCAGACCAGAGATTGTCTTCAGAAAGAGAGGTCATTCTCATTGTTTCACCCTTGCTAAAAGGGAACATGCATCACATTCAGCCCCACAATGCATTGCATTTGTCTAGTATAGATTTTGGGGCCACACGGCTTGGTTTTGATATGATGCTGCAGTCATAGTCCAGCTAAATTTTTGGGCTGATTAGCTGCTTGAAAAGGTAAATTATGCAAGGCATTGAACTGTGCCATCATCAGCTCAACAGATATTACTTTACGACTATGTGATTATACAAGCCTGTAGGAAGCAAAATTTTAATGGTCAGGCCAGGATGTGGGTGTGGTCAAGTGAAATGGGTGTGGCTACATACTATTCTGCATAAAATTATGCTGGTGAACATTTTAGGTGTGTTGAACATTATAGGTAGAATTTTGAGCAGTGACTGGCAACTTGCTGATTCCCTTTTGACACAAGATATGATACATCAAGGGTGCATTGAGTCACGAAGTGGCAAGAGGGCATGTAACTGCCATACATATAGACGGCATAGTATAAATACTAGTACATGGTAGGCTCTGTCAGCATATATGCCCGTTTACTGCAGTAAACTGTAGCTAAATATACTACCAATTTATATATCACCATCTACACTAGTTGTATGCCCTCTCACTGCTTTGATTCCATTTCGGCATGCATGACACGATGAATAACATGCACACAGCTGTGACATCTATTCTTGGGAAGTTAACAAGTTATTTTAATTTTAATAATGGAATTCGATTATACACAGAAGGACAGATGAACAGAACCTAAATGAAATTGGAAAACAGTTTGTTTCTGTAAATTCTAGATATTTTCCCAACACATGCACAAACCAATTATAAACATTTTTTATTTTTATTTTTTTTTTTAATAATGGAATTTGATTATACACAGACAAACAAACAAGTCCAAGTCATGGCACTCATTGGTTTGTGCATGTGTTGGGAAAATATCTAGCCCTAAGTGTGTACTGCACACTAAATTGTCCCAATACACACACCAAAAACAAAAACAGTGTGTGTATTGGGACAAAATGGTGTGCAGTAAACACTTTCATTTTTACAGTGTAGAATTTACAGAAACAAACTGTTTTCCAATTTCATTTAGGTTCTGTTCATCTGTCCTTCTGATAAATTTATAGCTATTAATCATACATTCTTGGGAAGTTAACAAGTTATTACACTTCATGTCTGGAAGTATATGTTTAGGGGGCTGTAGCCCCCCTGCCCCCCTGGTTCCTACACCTATGTAATTCTGTATTAACTAAAACGTGAAAATCTGTAAAAATTCAGATAAACCGTATACTTGGAGGCACTGCAATTGCCTACATGATATGAAATAATGGTCATAGCTGGTATCTCTGACTCTATTGGCATGCACCATCTATATTAAATCTGCACTACATCAAAAAAGGTGACAAACAAGTAGTAAAGGAACTAATTATTCTTACCCCCCTTACCAATGAGGGAAACATGTAAATACCTTTAAAATAGAGCAGTGCAGGAATGACTTGAGAAAGGAGATCCAATACTTCCTTGTCCAAATAGCAGTTTAGCTATTTATTGAAAAATATGATGTGGCACTTCACAAACTGAAAGAGTATTCAATATGGGCGTAACTGGGATCTAAATAGAGGGCAGAGAGTATCCGCGCGCTTGCGCGCGGAAAATTTTTGCCCAACCACGCTTATGTTCTGACCCCTCCCCCCACCCCATAACGTCTTAGGCCATTGGCATAGATGTGTCAGGGCCGGAGCCATAGGTCAGGTTTTAAGGTTTCAACTTTTTTCTCACAAAAATTTGCTTGCCTTTGCTTCAGTAAACTAAACAACAGACAGCTCAAGTTTCAGACTAACCCAACTTCCCCCCCTCCCCCCAAGGTATTTATAGGCTACTCCCTTTGGTGACCACAGGTTGTAGCCAAAGGGAGTAATTAAGGACCAATTTGGGATAAGCATTTTTGGCTTCACGCGGGAGGCCCTCCCACACCCTCCTCCTCACTGTGGCCTACGGCCACATGATCGGTGAGCTTCCTTCCAAGGTGAAATTCATAGATGAAATCCTGCTTATAATTAGCTATATTAACCTGACTACTCAATTTTTTGTGGTTCCGGCCCTGCAGTGTGTACAAGAAAAACTGACTCATGCTATTAGCTAATGTAAACAAACAGTGCAAACAAAATCTGGATGAGTATAGCTATATATTTTTTTTCTGGGAGACACCTAATGTGTGTCCAGTTGAAGTAATGAATACCCACATGTCTCCTTCATCATCTTCCTCTCCAAAACCATAAATGATGCACACTTCTTTATCAGTTGAAGTAGGTTCACCAACAGCTGTAGCAGATGTGGGTTCACCAGTTGCTGCAGCTATTGTGGATCCACCAGTTGAAGTAGGTTCACCAGCAGCTGTAGCCGATGAGGGTCCACAAGTTTCCGTGGCTGTCATGGATCCACCAATTGCTGTAGCTAATGTGGATCCATTAGCTAATGTGGATCCAACAGTTGCTGTAGCTAATGTGGATCCATTAGCTAATGTGGATCCAACAGTTGCTGTAGCTAATATGGATCCATAATTGGTTGCTGTAGCTAATGTGGATCCACTGGTTGCTGTTGTGGATCCACTAGATGCTGTGGCAGTTGTGGATGCTTTGTCAAATAAGGTTGTCTGCACAGCCATGGGTTCTTGTTTGCTTCATCAGCATATTAATGTCATGTGACTTACCCTCTCCACCTAAAAGTCAAAATGCTGTTTTATTGTCCAAAAATAGTTTGGAGACATCCCCTTAGTGCTAGCAAGCAAGGAGGCAGCAACCTCCTCTGCTATGGTAGTTACGCCCCTGGTATTACCAGAGAAATCTGCACACACATTACGAATATGTAAAAACAACCCATTTTTAGGTCATCTGAGTTGCAAATTGGAACTCAGGTTGTTTTAGCTACACATTTACAGCTCACTTCCAGTGTCTTTTTACAGTCTATTGCTTCCTTACACCACATTTCTATTTCTGAATACTCGTCTCCCATGGAAGTTTGAATCCCATTTGCAATTGATATACAAGTTGACTCCACCGGCCCGTAGCAACCGGTCAGGCCAGTCAGGCCATGGCCTGACCACTTTTAAACCTTTGACCCGATACCCCTAAATGAGTATTAGGGCTCACTCAACTATAATGCAAATTCCCAAGCACACTGCATGCCCATAATGCTTTGATATCTACCTAGCTTTGATATACTGAAAAGACATATAGCTAACATTACTGTTAGTGCTAGAAACTTCAGGCTCAGGCTCAATTTCTTTCCCAGAAAGTTTCAGGCATCTTTTCTTTCAGTATCAATTATATGACCTAGATGTGGGTGTCTGGATTCAGTGGATTGGTGGAATGGAATGGAATACTGGAATCTGAGATTTTGATTATTAACACACATTCTTCCATGTTCTATATTGCAAGGGTATTAAATCTGTGATTGCTAGCAACAATTGTACCAATTCAGATGCAGGAATCTATAGCTAGTGTGATGCAGTTAAAGGTTGTAGCAGCTTTGTGTTAAACATAACCGTGAAAAAATTGCTTTTCGCAGAGGGTTAGAGTACACAACACAAGAGACGTGATCAACATGATCACGTACTATAGTTCCCTTAGGATGTTTGCTGAGTAATGAAAATACATATCTACACTGCAAAAACGAAACTGTTATTTTAACGAATTTACTTAGTTAGGTGAGATTAATCATTTGAAATCTGTCAAAATGACAACATATTTTTGGTGAATATAACAAACTGTTTGGTTGTTTCAACAATGATTAGTCTTGCGTACCACTCATGTTTATTGAAATAGCAATTCTGTTTTTTCAGTGTACATATCACTTGAAGGTAGCTAGTAGGCCCGAATAAATAATGCTGGCATTGCATATATATAGAAGCATTGAGCAATATCTGTTTATAGCTACATATAGCTACAGTATCAGTCTCACCAGATGGTAATATGGAATGTGGATGTGGGATTCAGCATATGACAGATACAATACTCAAGAGCTGCATGATCTTACGTTTCAGTAATGTATAGTCTTTTCAAACAAACAGGGCAAACAAAATCTGGATCAGTATGCTGAAAGGGATATTTTCTGGGAGACACCTAATGTGTTGAAGCAATGCATACACTCCACCCAGTGCACATGTCTCCTTCATCATCTAATTCTTCCTCTCCAAAACCACACACTTCTTCATCATTAAGTTGAAGTATAGGTTCGCCAACAGCTGTAGCAGATGTGGGTTCACCAATTGCTGCAACTATTGTGGATCCACCAGTTGAAGCAGGTTCACCAACAGCTGTAGCAGATGCAGGTCCACCAGTTGTCGTGGCTGTCGTGGATCCACCGATTGCTATAGCTAATGTGGATCCACCGGTTGCTGTAGTTAACATGGATCCACCGGTTGCTGTAGCTAATGTAGATCCATGCACCAGTTGCTATAGCTAATGTGGATCCATGCACCGGTTGCTATAGCTAACCGGTTGCTATAGCTAATGTGGATCCGTGCACCGGTTGCTATAGCTAATGTTGATCCATGCACCGGTTGCTATAGCTAATATGGATCCACCGGTTGCTATAGCTGATATGGATCCACCGGTTGCTATAGCTAAGGCCACTATTAGTAGAATGATTGTTTCCTGTCTACCGCCCGCGTATTGAAAATGTCACCGCATCAAAAATTATTACTGCCTATAGCGCCTGCCATTGCTCATGCGCGCAGTAGAGCGCGCACATTTGGCTTCACATGCAGCTCTTTTTGGGAAAGCCCGTGGTGAATGACTAATCTCGTGGGCTGCGAGACTAGTGAATGATGAAGACAGGACCCTTGAGACAAACAACGAAGCAGTAATAGAATAATTATAATAACCGCCCGCCCGCAGCACTTGTGGATATTTTCTTGGACAGGAAACTAGGATTCTATAAATAGTGGCCTAATATGGATCCACCAGTTGCTATAGCTAACCGGTTGCTATAGCTAATGTGGATCCATTGGTTGCTATAGCTAATGTGGATCCACCAGTTGCTATAATATATAGCTAAGGCCAATGTGACTAAATACCTTCACTTGCTCAAATTGGATGAGGGAGCCCCCCCCCCCCCCCCCCCCCATTATGCTTTTTAGCACTGCCACTATTTTTGCCCTATTCTGCTCAAATATATATGCCAACACAAAACACGTTAACGGTCATTATATTGCAGCATTATACAAGATTCTACATAGTCTTCAAGGGAATTATTTTGTCTCTTTCCAAGTTTCACTAAGCAGTCTTTCTCATGCAGCCAAAATTAATGGTTGCACTGCTAGTGGTGATGCTGAATTACAGATGCAACACCTACATCACATTCACATGCATCACTGTAATTAATGTGTAAAAACAACCCACTTTGAGTTGCAATTTGCATTTGTTTTTACAGTGATGTAGCTTTTAATTAGCACTTAGCAACTAGCCAACTACTATTTGATTCACTGCTGAATAGAAAGAATAGACCTAGTGTATGGCATGTAGTAATGGGTTGTAATGCCAGAAATTATGCCAAATTATGCCCTTTGCCATGATGTACCTATAATTATGCCAAAATTTATGCTGGCCTGTGCCTAGCACTAATAGATAGACCACCATACAACAATTGCTGTAGAAATCAATCAAGCAGATAGCTAATAATAAATGAGTATATGGTGGCCAAATTAGCATGTGGTAGTAGGTTGGCCTAATGTGGATCCACCGGTTGCTGTAGTTAATATGGATCCACCAGTTGCTGTAGCTAATGTGGATCCACCGGTTGCTGTAGCTAATGTGGATCCACCGGTTGCTGTAGTTAATGGATCCACTGGTTGCTGTGGATCCACCAGATGCTGTACATAGCAGTTGTGGATACTTTGCCGTCTGCACAGCTATGGGTTCTTGTTTGTTTCATCAGCATATTAACGTCATGTGACTTACCCTCTCCCCCTAAACATCAAAATGATGTTTTATTATCCAAAAATATGCCCCCTTAGTGTTAGCAAGCGAGGAGGCAGCAGCTCTATGGTAGTTATGCCGAAATCTGCACACACCTCACTGTAAAAAAAATGTGTAAAAACATTTTTAGGTCATTCGAGTTGCAAATTGGAACTCAGATAACCCATTTTTACAGCTTACTTCCAGTGTCTTTTTTACAGTCCATTGCTTCCTTACACCACATTTCAATTGATATACAAGTTGACTCCAAAATGAACCCTTAAGGTGGCCAAATCACTATTGCTCAATAATAATACCGCTAACTTGGCCCTCGTTCTGGGATTATGCGCACGAGCACCAATCATAGGGTAAGGGATCGACAAGCATATAGGTCATTGTGCATGTGTACGTGTACGCGCAACGATAACGTAATTAGCGTGGGGTCATGTACCCCTCAGCGCGCATGCGCAGAGGGTTATAGTACTCAGTTGTCAGTTGTGTCTGTGTACGTGTGTGTATCTGTTACATCCATACCTGGACGAGCAGCGATAGAGATGCTCCAACTTCAGTCTCAACGATGTCTAAACAATGCGCTCGAGTGTTTAAACTGGCCAGATTTTTTGATAAAGGCCTGGATCCGCAAGCATGTTACCTACTAGTCTCGCGGGCCCGACCTTTTACCAACCGCGAGGGAAGGAAAGAGTCTGGTCAACATTGTTTCAACTTGCCAAAGATTTGGTGGCGGGCATGCGCAAACGTCACGATACGTCACGACTCTCAAACGGATTTTTTCGCGCGTGCACTTGTGCAGAGATCTCGTTGGTGATCATATATAATAGGAAAAAGAAAAGGCTGCATGGTCCAGGGTGTGCATCAGCCAAAGGGAGAGGGCCTAGGGACGAGGCCAGGTACTTGCAGGAGTTGCACTGGAAAAATTTCCGACACTTTCTGACCAGAAAGCTGTTTCCAAGCCTCCTCCCACTCTCTTGAATAGCCGCCTCCAGTCTATAATCATATTCCTGCTCTGCCATGTGGCGCTAAGAAATCTGGAGCGCAGATTTTTCCTAAATTCGTGATGTATAATAACGTCGTAGTCGCGCCCCTCCTTCCGAAGATTGCTGACTGTGCACAACAAGATCGTGTATTGGATTTGACCAGACTCTTTCCTTCCCTCGCTGTTGGTAAAGGGTCTGGCCCGCGAGACTAGTAATCTACCGTACCGTGCGCGTGCGAGGCAGCCATAGCATTGCGTAAAGTAAGTTTGACGACCATTTCCTAGTCTGATGGTCGAGACAGAGAGCCTGGGTGACACGAGTTCTCCAAGCATGTGGACTCTGCTAGCTAGCTCAACTGCTTTATAAATGAATGGAAATGAATGATACTTTTAAATACCTCCTGCTCATCAGTTATCTGCTCAATACAGTATCTGTAATAATTATCGATAATTGCTATAACACTGAGGGTTAGCACTTCAGTGCTCATTATTTTCTGTTGCTGATCTGAGGGTGGGTAGGCTTTTCCAATTTGATTTTCGTATACTAACCTTCGTGAGAAAATCAAGAGATCGATTGCACGCTATTTTAGAGATTAATGTTCAGAGTCTGTTTATCTGCATCATCAGAGAGTATCTGAGGGGAAAAGTTTGTGATAAATCAATTTTAGCCACTAGATGATTTATTAAGCAAATTTTCATACCCTATCCCAGGAACATTCCCCATAATAGGTCACACACACTTTCATGCACATCCAACTGTGCCTGCACCAGAAACCTCTTCAGCAAGGTCACCTTATACGTACCTCCTCCATGTCAAACCCCTGAGGGCATAGGTGGTGGAACAGGTCAGGCCAGTCAGGCCCAGGCCTGACCAATATTTTGGGTAACATATTATGTTAAAATCAGTGGCTATCAATCAATAACAAAAGAAAGTGTCCTATGATGCCCAAATATAGCAAATTGTTGAACTGGGTGATTACAGGCCTGACCAATCAAAACTTGCTTCCAACACCTCTAGTTCTGGAGGGCATATGCATTTGAGTGGGCATACCAGGATTCTTGATGTATACTTAGGGTATTATTGTGGTGTGAGTTAATTACGTATCTTTAATCTGAGAGAAACGGGGCCACTTGGTTCACTTCTGTAATTGGAAGACGTAGGATTCCACCTATAATGACAGGGTCCTCCTTCGAATTATGAACATACTATATAGTTCATATAAAGTGAATTATGTGATGAAATTACTCAATTCTATTACATGAAATAACAATGTTCTTTCTCCTACACTTTCATTGTGCTTCGTCTTTTTCCTCAAAGGGATACCAAAATACAGTGTCCCAAATGTTGTTGTGGATGTTAAACCACATCCCTTCAACAGCAATAGATCTAGCTATTGTCTGTAAAGGGGTGGGGAATGGGAATGTGGGGTAGGGAACTGTTACTCACTATAAGACATACAAGAGGAACGATGATGACAACATTCTTGCCAGGATTTCCTAAACTCTGTTGCTCGACAGCATGCTGATACGTACTAGCTAAATTACAAATTGGGTTATTGAACCTTTGTTTTCCAATCCTTTAGGCATAAATTTCTTGCATGTTGAGGTTTATCAAATTGACTTCAAAATTGATTTCAAGAGTCAAAGAGTGAATTTATAGTGTGGAACTAGCTAGCTCTAATGAAAGCAGTAGCTCCAGTTTCATAGACGCTCAAGATTCCAGTACAGATACAGTGAGCTAGCAGCAGTTTCTGAAGCTGTTACGACAATGGGTGACTTAACAATACCACCATTCCAGTAAAAGACCTCCTGCACCAGCATCGGCGATATCTTGCTGGATATTTTAGATGAGCTCGTGATTAATGTCATAAACAATTCGATCTTCATAGTCAAGTATTTTATGTATGCTTCTTTTACGGTGGCCCATAAGGGCCATGTCAAAGTAAGATTTTTCAATTTTCAAACTGAATATTTCTATTTTCTGAAATGAGTATTTCTAAAATGCACATTTCCAAAATGCGTATTTCCAAAATGCAAAATGTCTAGCTACAATTCCACTACACGGTGGAACCATACTCTGCCACTTACCTAGGCTAGCTATACATGAATAATTTTAGCCAGATAAATGGCTACTAAGCTAAAGCTACCAGTGCATATTAGTTGGAGGGTGTGGTCTCATTCAGTGTAGTTTTTTTAGAGTGATCCTGAAGAGTATGAAGGCTAGGCTTGCTGGAAAAGTGTTACACGATTCTATGTAGCTATAATTATAGGTTGGAATTTGAAAAAGCTTGTATGCATGCTGCCTAGCTAGCTGCATGTAAGTTCATGTTTGGATCACTCTGTTTCTAATTATGTTCCTCACTCCTCTGCATTAAATATAATTTTATAAGGATACAGTTTAAGTGTGCCATCTACCCACTCCTCTGCATAGACCGCAAGCTATATAGCTAGCTATAGACTTTGCTATTTCCATTTCCAATCTTACCATGAAGAAGATTGAAAATGAAATGGTAGCTAGCTAGCTAAGATTGAAAATAACAAGATTGGAAATGGTAAGATTGGAAATGGCAAGATTAGAGATAGCAAGAATGGAAAAGTTCACTTTGCAAACTAGCATAATAGCTAATATTAGCTATGTGGAGGAGTAAGCAACATTTAGAGAGTGATTGAACTTAGGCACACAAGCTTTTCAAAACACTCCAACCTACATAAAATCATCAACTGAATGTGACCACACCCTCCAACTAGCCTATTAATTTGAGCCTGAGTTGGGTAGATTGCCATTGATGTATAGCCATGTAGCCTAGGTAGATTTAGCTATCTATATAGCTATTTATGATCTCAAAGGAACAACAGAAACAAAGCTTAGGTTGATAACACTTTACCTATCTGAAATCTTTCAGTTGATGCATTATAGATAAACATTTTTAGTCATGTTAATTAGTAGTTATATGCATAAACCTAGTATCCAGGGGAGGCTGCATTGCCTATAGTCTCTATAAATTGGTATACCCAACAAGACTACCTATCAACTACTATCTATGTGCATGCATGTTTTCAGAATCTTATCGATTTTGGAAATGTACATTTTAGAAATACTCATTTCAGAAAATAGAAATGTTCAGTTTGGAAATTGAAAATTCTTACTTTGACGTGGCCCTCCACTTCTACAAAGTAGCTATGAATCTACTGAACTAGATTGAGAAGGTGCCACATTTCAGTCACAACCCACCATAGATATGAATGGTTCTGGGGCCACAACATTCACATATCTTGTGGTGCGACTGGACGCCTCCCCTTCCGCGGAAGTAGTCTCGCGGGCCAGACCGCCTTCCGCGAGACTACCGCGGAAGGCGGCCTCCCATCATTCTAGAGGGTCAGCCCTAGGTCTAGTGGCCCTTTTGTGGTTAAATAACGTTGTGTGGTAAGCCTGACTTCCCTGGGGTTGGTAAAGGGTCGGCTACGCCAGCGTGCGCGCGCGTGCGCTGCGCATTTGTTTGGGGAGGTCCGCGCCTTAAACGTGATAAAGATTTTTGCTGGATGGAAGGTTGGAAGGAAACAGCTAGCTAGATAAAGCATGGAGAACCAGGATGAAGACGTCGATCGACCAAGACCTGGGTGAGTTGATAAAAACAGCAATAGGAAATATATTTCTCTAGCTAACTTGTGTGATGATAATTAGCTATTAACGTGCACTTTCACCAACAGCTACGACCAGGATGAAGACCCACCAAGACCTGAACTTGAGGCAGTAGCAGAAACTTATGGTCATATTGGAACAGCAATCGTGGAGACACCTGGCACTATATACCCCTGCAACAATCCTTCTAAAATTGACAGTGTCTTTAGCATTCAGTACATAGTGGAACCACCTGAGTATGGGAAGTGGATGATCTTCAAACACCTGGATGAAATTGATGATACCTGGAAGGCCATACAAGGAGCCCTGGATACCGGTCGACTACAAAAGTACGTCAGCCGTGTCAAGTGTACCACAAAGAGGTATAACCCAACAGAGAAAGGGCCTGGACCATGCACCACAGCCTCTATCAATGTATTTCTTAATAGCTCTGAGGATCGAATCATCGATGACGTTGGACGTAGGCTTATCCAAATTGCCAGGCAAAACATAAGGTATAAGAAAAATGAAGACACACACGAGAGGAGATATGCACATGCTGGTGCGGAAAATGTTACCAATAAGATCCTCTACTGGAATAATGGGAAGCCTTCTAATGAGCGAAAGGGGAGGAGGCGTCCAGGCATCACAAAAAGCAAGGAAGATGTGTGGAAAATTAATGTTGTGGAGGCACCAGAACCGTTCCTATCCAAGGAAATCTATGGCTGGTGGGTTGTGAGTGTCGAGACTAACCAAGCCACTGAAATGTGGTATCTTCTCAAGAGGCAGATAGAGAGTGGTGCAAACAACCCTGGAGTCATCAAAATGGAATGCATTCCCAAAATACATCAGCGCTCACCTGAGAAGCCAAGATTCCTCATCTACACCAGCAATGAGGACAAGGATAAAGTTAAAGAATGGCTGAAGATGCTTGTCAAGGCAGAACTAAGTTACAAGGAAAAAAAACAGAAACGGGCCCACTAAACTGGCTTGCTAAAACTTTTCTGCCCATTCAACGTAGCTAGCTGATATCCGGAATGTCTTTACTTTAGCTAGTAGTGTGTTAAAAAATCTCTGTTGTAAAATTTGTATCTGGCACTATGAAAAATAATCCTAGCCTGAAACCTGAAGGAAACTTGATAAGGAAATTCATGATCATAGGATACACAAAGGCAGTGACAACAGTTTTAAATGTCATGAAATATGCTGTGTCCTTGTGTAGCTATAACTATCCTACAAAAAATAGCTACCAGTCTACACTAAGACCCACTAATAGTACTCAGGACTCGAGTGTAGTACATTATCAGCAACCACAAAACAAAAAAGGTGGAGGTAGCTACGTATAGGAGTTACCAAAGTATGTTTGCTCAGTCTACAAATATGGAAAGAAGAAGGGCGTGTAGGTTGTAAGCCTCAAGCCGTTACTTTTGAGCGTGCTAGTTCATGGTTAAAAAGTGGTGTTTTTGTCACTTTTTGTGACCGAGTTATTACGTAACTACGCGTAGCCTCCTCCTTTTAAGGGCGACGAATGTTAGACCCTCCCACAAGTCAACAATACGTACCAAGTTTGAAGGCACTATAAAAATAATATCAAGATTCTGAAGACCTGACTATCAATGGCTGAAGATCACAATGAAGATCAACCAATTCGTGGCTATTATGGAACAGCAATAGTAGAGGAATCTAGCACTGAATTGCTCTGCAGTCAACCTTCAGAAATTGACAGTTTCTTCAGTATTCATTACATCATAGAACAGTCAGGGTGTGGGAAGTGGATGATCTTCAAACACCTGGATGAGATTGATGATACCTGGAAGGCCATACGAACAGCCCTGGATGAGGGTCATCTAGAAAGATACATCAGTCGTATCAAGTGTACCACAAAGAAGTACAATCCAACTGAATTTGGGCCTGGCCCATGCACCAAGGCCTCCATTAGTGTATTCCTTAGTAGCTCTGATGATCAAATTATTCAGGACATTGGACACAGGCTCATAAAAATTGTCAAGCAAGACATCGAGTACAAGACCAATGCTGGTACAGGAGACGTTGTCCTCTACTGGAATGGTGGGAATCCTTCCTATGAGCTAATGGGGCAGGAGTTTCCAGGCACCACCATAGACAAAGTGGATGTGTGGAAAATTAGTGTTGTGGAGGCATCTGAACCATTCCAGTCTAGGGAAATTTATGGCTGGTGGGAGGTAACTCTTAAATGTGACCAAGCCACTGAAATTTGGCACTTTCTCAAGATCCAGATAGAGAGTGGTGGGAGCAATCCTGGGATCATCAAAATGGAATGTGTTCCCAAAGAAGACCCCTCTTCACCTGAGAAACCAAGATTCTTCATCTACACTAGCCGTGAAGACAGGGAGATAGTTGGAAGGTGGCTCAGGAGACATGTCAGGACAGAAATAAGTTACCATACAAAGGATTAGAAAGACTGTCTTAGCTAACACATGTGTTGTAGCTATAATGTTAAGAAGAGAAACTCCATGGTGCATATACCTACATAGCTAGCTCATGATGCTCTAAGGACCATTGATTCCTTAGCATCAACCCTTTTAGCTAGTGCTGGCAACAAAGATAAAGAGGCAGAGGCATATGGGCTGATACTTGTGTTCACCTCCTTCTTTATCTTCTCACAACTAGCTAGTTTTAAAACTCAGAATCGTACTGAGTTATCGGGACTGACGTATGTTAGAGGAATAGCTGGTCTGCTTCCACATACGTAGATGCAAAGGATACAAGAGTGTGCAAGAGAAAGGAAGGAAACCACAATCAAGTCTACACCAATTTTTTTCTGCCCTCATAGCTACACACAGATGATTTTGTATCAGACCAGGAGTAATGGGGTTCATCAACACCATACCAACTAGGGGCATGGCCTGCGAGACTAACAACAATTAAGGATGATTTGATCTATAACTTAACCAATAAATGTGCTTTTATAAAGCTTCGAATTTTTGTGCTCACAAAGATATCACCAAGTGCTGAGCACAAGATCTGAGGTTGTGTGTACCATGCTGTCATAGCATAGGACTTCCATAGTCACTGTGTATAGATCCTCCTGAACCACCCCTTTTCCTGGCTAGGCCTGATAGGATGGATTTCCACCCTCAAGCTATAAGAAGGTCAGCCTGTGTAATAACAGTGCCCTCCCTTAGATTCATAAAAATAATGACTGAAATAAAAGTGCTGAATTCTAGTGTATAGCTATGTGATGAAATTATAAGCAATTCCAATTACATAAAATAAAGATGTTCTTTCTCATACACTTTCATTGTGTACCTTGATTTGAAATCTTTGTATTCTTCCTCGAAGGGATACCAAAATACGTAATTAGTGTCCCATAATTATGTTGTTGTGGATGTTAAAAGCAAATCCCTTCAACCATGACGGATCTATCGGCTCCAAAGGGGCGGGGAACGGGGTGGGGGTCTTAAACAAACTATCACTCACTATTGGACACACAAGAGGAACATCCAGGGAAGATAAAATTTGATAACGATATCTTTCTTGCCAGGATTTACTAAACCCCGCAACTCTACAGACTCAACAGCATGCTTATACTGAGAGCCATTCAAAATTACTGACTCTGCTGAAATCGGATCATTATCAGATATTTTATGATAATAACCTTTGTACTTCCCAATCCCTTAAGGCATGAACGAAAAAATGTCGCTTCAGGAAGGCGTGTTGAGGTTTTGTCGAAGAATGTGACTTCAAAATTAAGTGAATTTGTTGTGGAACTAGCTCCAATGTGCAGCTCAACCCAAGCTTTCAGAGGCATGCCGTAGTAAGAATTCGCATGTGTATCACCATCCAATTCCAGTAAGAAAGTTCGCTGACCAGAATCTTTAGCAGTGTAAAGGTGTTTTAAAGTGAAATGGACAACAGAGCTATTGGGATGAGCGTACATGTCGCTAAATGCCTTGTGATACCCTGCATTGCCATAGTAATTATACCTGCTGGTCATAAAGTCAAAATCTGTTCCATTGTAAGTATAATAAGCCAATAAGCCAATGGCACTATCATCTCCAGCATCAGCTAAAATTAAATCTTTGATGTTTTTTCTCTGCTGTTGTATACTACTATAGCTCCGTTGTCATTGAAAGCTCCGTTGTCATTGAAAGCTAGGTTTATTCTGCCACTGGGAAGGTCGATAGTGAAGATGTGATCGATATTAACTGCAACAAAGCCATCCAAATTCGGTTTGGTAGGATAGAGACCACGTAACTCTTTTTCCAAATTCTCTGCATACCATTTCGCTGACTGGCTTGCTACAGTTTCAGTCATGTTGAAGAATATTCGCTGTTCCTTCCAAGATTTTTCACAGTTCACCATGTTAGAGTGCTTTCTACGTAACTGCTCTGAAGTCAACGTTTTTCCAGTTCCTCTCGTCATTGGCACCAGGTAGTCCCCAAGTATGCTCAGGAATCTTCACACAAAATCTTTGACTCAGTCCCGTTTCCGGGTTCCAATTAAAATACCATTCAGGTTTCGGCTCCTTGAGCAGTTTAGCTTCATAATGAGTGATCCAGATACTTAGACATAGGATCCCATCCAAACCCTTATAACTTTGTGTCTCTTCTTATGGAATCAGGGACCGCTCTCAGTCTCGTGTACACACCCCACATCACGTTTGGGGAATGGAGAACAGGAAGAGGCAAAGGAGCAGACTCGTTGTGACAATGACGCTCCAGACAAACATTTCAGTGATATTTGGAGAATAACCATGCAGAGCTATATAACTAGCTGGCTATGTATTTAATATAATTATTAACACTAAGCACTTGCTTTTCATTATAGCTTTGCTTTTATCTTAGTAATAGGAATGCTGTTTACAGCAATTGATTATGAGCAGAATTTCTTATTATTATGAAAAAAATATTTTTGCAATATTAAATTCATAGCTATTAGTTATGGCTATCCTGGAGAGTCAGTGTTAGCTAAAACTGGCAGAAAGTTATAGTAGCTATAGCTAATTATTTCTTATCCTTAGCAGCATGATGAATGGCTCCACCAGCAGCTCCAGTAGTGGTGCCAGCTCCACCTCCAATAGCTGCACCTGCAGCTGCTCCTACGGCTGCACCAATGATCGTTCCAGGACCTGGTACAATGGATCCCACCACAGCACCGATCACAGCTCCGATACCTCCACCAACACCTGCTCCAGCAACTGTACCAACTGTAGCTCCTACTCCTACTTGTTTATGTAAGTCATCAGTGTCTTTGCTTTGAGGTGGTGGGTTTTCATATTCAGATCTAATTTTGGCTTTTCCACCAACTGGTCCAGCATTTACAGTACCTTCTACTTCAATAGATTTTTTAGAGGGATGAGAAGACATTTTGAAGGCTGCATGTAAATGAACAACTAATAGTTTATAGAGGCAACTCTTAAACAGTTGGGCCACATAAACTTAATTTTATTTTAGCCTGCCCGCATCATATTATTTATGGACGTACATTGAATTAATTAAAATTTGTGGTTAAATTCTTATTGCTCATGCGCACTAGAGTTCACTACTCTAGCTGGAGTTGCTACACCTTCTGCTACTATGCTGTCTACCAAGTTTTCGTCCAAGACTACTGTACTGTACTGTATTCTTGCTAGAGACTGGTAGTCTCGCGTAGCCAGACCCAATTCTTTCCTTTTTCTTGGGGGCGGGGAAAAGAAAGGGTCCATAGAGCGTTTTGTTCTGAGTGCACCCAAATTCCGGTGCGTGCTTAGTTAGCGGTAAGGCGATTATCGCCATGGTTACAAACCCATTAAGACCAACTTAATACAACCCTAAACACAGCGCATTCTTAAGCTGCAAGGATTAGTTAGTTAGCTAGCTAACTGTGATGACATCATTCATCATTTCTTACCTGGCTCCTGTTATTCCATGCAGTTTTCCTCAAATTAACCGGACTCAGATCACTTTTACACAAGCAACACTTCACTAAAGATGCAGCAGCAGCCATGTTAAAATGCAAAACAACCTTGTGGACTTTAATGAGATTCATAGTAACCATGGCGGTTATTGCCTTACCGCTAACTAAGTGGTGGTCAATTAGCGTCCACCAGAATTTGGATGCACTCAGAACAAAACACTCTACGGGAGTTGACCAGGTATGGCTGCTTAGCGGTTGAGTTTCTCTGCAACGGTAGTGTTCTAGAGTGTCTGGTTTGCCCCCAGTTGTAGAGTAGGAAGTGCAACTGCAGCATCTCATAGCCGGTGCAACAACCTGCCTCATTAACTCATGAATTATTCATGAGCAAACATGCCCCCGCCACCTTGAAAGACAAACTTATGAAACTATGATACCTTTTGACAGGGAGAAGTATTCATTGTGTCTATCGTATACTCTCAGCACTCCAATTCCTTTCAGCAGATTCATTTGTTTCTCATTCAAAGGAAAAACTTCATCCAGCTCGTGAAGGAGATAAAAAATGAGTTTGACACATCCTTCCTTCATACCTTTCAGGTGTATGGGCCTCTCCAATATTTTGGATATTTCGGATTGTATAATGCAAATTTCTTCTAAAGGAACATCAAATATTTTATCAGTTTTTACATAAAGTGCAGTTCTCTTCTCCTCTCCTGTTCCACCAGGGTTCAGCACTTCAGTAGGTACTTCACAAAGTCTGCGTTTGCAATAATCCTTGAAACTCACTTCATATTCAGTAAGTCTCTCCTTGTCATCAATAGTGCCAAGGTGGTTGATGATATCTTTTACAATTTTAAAACTGAATAATGAGCAATAGGTATTATCAAATGCCTTCAACAATATTTTGCTGACTTCATCATCAGATTCATCAAGTTCAGATATTTTATATGGCTTGAGAAGTATCTTCAAGAATCGTATCGATACCTTTTCATTGGATAAAGACTCTGCAGTTCGGAAAAGCAGTGATGAGAATTTAGATCGGATGTCTTCACTGTCTGCTATGAGTCTTCCCATCAGCATGTTCCTTTCTTCTTTTGATAAATGCTCACTTTTCAGATAAGGAAATCTCTCTTCTGCTGTAGCAGATTTACCTAATAATAAAAATGAATGTGTATATGGGCTGACTGATCACAGATGGACACTATTAGGGCAATGCGTCACATTAATTTTGACAGCGAGTGAGTGAACAAGTATTCCTATAGGCTGTAGAGCTGATAGCTATTCATTTGTCCTTCAAATCCTCTATTGAGTTATGTAAGTGACAGGCAGTTGTAATGCTTATCACAAAGCACTTATATAGATAAGCCTAGTGCCTATATTATAGCACCTACTATTCATCATGACAAAAGGCTTGCAATTACAATTGGAGCATGCATGCGCATTATGTACTCACAGGGCGCTACTATTGCAAGACACATAAGTATGCCTGGGAATGTAGACCTATATAGCTACGTATAATAGTTATAGTTAAACTATGGCTTAGAGTGGTTTATGGGAAATACATACACGAGAGGCTGTTCATTTAAACCATGAGGCTACATTTCGCCTTGGGTCTAAATGGACTGCCTCAAGTGCATTTTCCATAAACCATATACCATAGTTTTTACAGGAAGCTACCTCTCAGGCTATAGTAAAGCCATAATTATATGTCAAAGGCACAGCCTGTAGTTCATACCCCTCCCACCACCAGCATACATTATGTTATTGTATATTTTATATAGAGCTCACCCGACTTGTTATTTGCACAGTCAGCGGATAATTGTGTCGGGGAAGCTGAAAAGGAGCCACTGCTGGGAGGTGGGGCAACCAGCATTGAGGTTATTCCTTCGGAAAGAGATCTTTGCAAAGAAGAAGCATAGGGTACAGGAGGGATGGATGTGGCCATTTGAGAAATTGTTCCCTCAGAGAGAGATCTTGGCAAAGTAGAGGCACTGGGTATAGGATGAGGGATGGGTTTGGCCATCATAAAGGTCGTTCCCTCTAAAGACTTCCGTGATGTTATTGGCAGAGTAGCAGTAATGGGTATGGGTTCAGGTTGGGTTTTAGCTATAATATAGAAACAATAAATTATTAATTGAATTAGCTACATCTTGTACCTGGTAGGGGCTGGAGGGTGAATATAGCAGCTGGAGAGGAGAGTTTGGGAGACACTTCAGGACCTTGATACTCTTTATCAAGAATCTCATTAATGTCTCTGTATCTTGTGCTGTTCTGGTGCATGTAGTTGACCACTATATGGTAATTGCGAGGATGGAGTTCAACTCGATCTCTGATTGCAGCCACCAGTATGCTAGATTTCTCAGCAGGAGAGAGTCTTGATGTTGGGCTGTTGATGACATCATAATCATCTGTTGTGAGGAGTCCCTGCTCACGAAGAAACTGTGCTATAGCTCTGTCAGACTTGAGAGCAATCTCTAGCTTCCTGCTGCACTTCACAATAGTGGAATACTCCTTGGACTCTGCCATTTCCACCACCAACAATACCTCCACTGTAGAATACACAAAATTAAAGACATGTGATGGATTTAGTATATCACTTACATTGCAAGAATAGGTATACTCTCTCAGCTGGAATAGCTAGGATTAAGATTGCTGAAGATGCTAACTGATCAGTTTGAGAGTGAGGTATCTGAGAAAAGATTATAAGATAAAAAGTGGGTGGGTCCCCACAATTGCAGCTGGGCTCAATGTTATTATTAGCTAAGGTAATTCTGAATACTTTTTTGGGGAAAATGGTTCTTATTTCTGACTGGGAGCAGATAGAAACATGCTGCAAAGTGCAGATGAAAGTTGAATCTTTTCTCTAACTAGTAGTGAAAAGTTTCATTGTGGATAATTTATTATAGAGCCAAGAATAAAGGCACTCAAAAATTGGTGGGTTGGGGTAATTCCGAATGATTGTTGTGGCCACACAAAGCATAAAACTGCTTAGCCTTTCAACTTGCTTTTCAAAACTTCATCCCTAGTACCACCTTCAGAGGGCTAGATCAATCGTTCATCATTGTCTGATTCTGCCAGTAAGTTTTAGAAAGTTCAAAATCAAGGGGCATTATAGATAGCCTCAGTGCACAAGAAGCTTGCAGTGGCGTAGGAAGATGGTTTTGAATAGGGGGCCACCTAAGTAATAGTCAAGGACCATGCCTATTTTACTTGGGGGGGGGGGGGGAGGGAGGGGCAGGGGGCACTAATGACTGGTTTTTAGAAAAAAAATCAAAGTTAGTCCAAAGTAATTTATTCTTCATTGGTTTACAATATTCTTTGTGTATATATAGTTGTTCAATTGACATTCAGTCATAGTGCTTCTTAAAATTTTATAGCTAAGTTTTCATTTGATGAAGGGAAGAAAAAGAGCGTTTCTATTGTGGCTGAAGTGACTGGAAATGTCAAGTATAATCTAATCAGTTTATCTACTTCCTGAAACATGCCTTTGTAGATTTCATTATAGCTGTGAAGTATTATGCAGTGTAGTATAGTAGCTATAGCAATTATGCAATCAATAATAAGGGGGGCCCTGCCCCCTGTCTGAAAATAATAGGGGGGCCCTGGCCCCTGTGGCCCCCCTGTTCCTACGCCAGTGGCTTGATCTTCAAGAGTTGTTGAAAAGATAGAGCAATAGGTGTATCAAGTTTGAGCTTGAAACCACTCTTCCTTTTGAAGTAACCTCAGGTATTCAGAATTACCCTGTATTCAGAATTACCCTGACTTAGCTTACCACTCACCTTCGGAAGTTCCTAAACATATTTACCTAACTTCTGCTAAAAAGATTATACTACTCAAGATAATGCTATAAACTGACTCAAGACCTTTGAATCAATCAATGACCGTATTTACTGAGTCAAACGAAAACGGGAACGGATCGTCACAATAATTTGTGATCGCGCGCACGTGATCACTTCCTGTGTATTAAATTTTTATCTCAGAATGGGTCTGGTCTAATGCGTATACCGTTCTCGTTCTCAAGGCGTGGTTTATGTAATCATAGATATAAGAGGTTTACGGGATTGGAAACGGATCACGTGCTCTCGTTAGCAACTAACAACCGAGGCGCGTTGACAGCTGAATGACATAGCACTTTTGTCAAAGTTGCTGTTCTGACAAGATCCATGAGGTAAGACTTATGCCAATGATACTATAATACACTAGGGCATAGATTTACTGTATGAAATAAATTTTAGCTCAGATTTTCAAGTTTAATCCTACAAATACTACTGTAGTGGTTAATGGGACTATAATCCCTCTCACGCTTGATAGAATCAATTGCTGTTGCCCATTTTCTGATCAAAAGGCATGTAAACTTTAGCTACATGGAATAGTAATGTTAGTTTTTGTCTCTAGCATTTGCAAGTGGTGTTAAAACTGTAATCCCTCTCCCAAGAAATAGATTAACAATATTGCAACTGTATTAGTTATTTCAGGGAAAGGATAGAACAGTAAATGGAATTGGTGCATTCGTTTTCTATACAATAGTCATCCCATGGAGATGGCAGGCTTACTATATTTCCCCCCTAATATCCATAGGGTCCACAGGACAGCTGACTGAGCCGAATTCTTGAGGTGGATGGTGTCAAAATCCAACAGCCAAAAGCTGGAAGTATTGCAATAATGCTGATGAGGGAGAACTGAGCAGAAACTGGTGGATAACTTTGGGGCAAAATTATCTAGCTATAATAATGATGAATTTATGTCTAATTTTAATACCAAAAGTCATTCTGGCCTTTCTTTCAAATCAATCACATAAAATTAATGTATAATGAGCAATGATAGGTACTCATAGTTATAATTACAAGGAAAAAAGTTATGAATAATTAATAACTTCCTTCCTCAGACTCTCCAACTTCAACTCTCTGACTCTTCACTTCTTCAATACCTTCCCCTTAGCTTACTTGTACTATTCTGTGAGCTGTAGGGGCAGAACATCACTTTAATTGCCTTGAAAGGAGTGAATATTGATCTCCTTTCACGGCCATTAATATAATTAATGCTGCATGCGCGTGCGCATCTGTCAACGCGCCTCGGTTGTGCAGTTCATTGGGCGTTTCCAATCCCGTAAAACCTCTTATATCTATAGCCCCGTTTACACGGGGGTTCTAACCCGGATTCGACCCGGATTCGCTTCGCGTGTGAACGGTGCCAACCCGGATTCCAATCCGGGTAGCCCAACCCACATCAATTAGAGCCGTGTTTACACGTGCGCCCAACCATAGATATACTAGACTACGTACACAGGATTGGAAACAGGGCATGCGCGCATAGAATTTATAGACCATCCGTGTAGGTACCTGGCAAACAGAGAAATCTTACACAAAATAAGAAAGAGGATGAAAGGCAAGGTATTTAGCGCAGCAATAATTATGATTATGAGTGAAAAGGCTCAATGACCTATAGCTGTAGTAGTTTATCATGTCAGTTTAGTCTATTTACTGTTGCTATGGAAGAAAAACGTGGAAACAGGTGACTGAAAAGTTTTGTGGCACTCCTACTACTAAAATAGAAGTCTAGCTGCCTTACTTTTGGTATAAAATGAAAGATACTAGTTGACCATACGTACTCAAGTAGTTTTAATTTTGTGCAGGGCTCGAGATGGCATGCCATTTGCCATTGATGGTTTAAGAAGCCATTTCACTATGTTGTTGTTCTTATATGAGGAGATGAGATACCTTCTTGTATCAGGGGCAGGAAAGGATACACTGGGGCAGCTTTACTCTTCATCTTGATCCCTCAAAACAAGTATATCACAACAAATCTCTCGATGAATTGGATGTTCAGCAGTGCACTATCAGTACTTGTTATTATCATTTTTTTATTATAATATGAAAGGAAATATGTGTAAAGTGACAGTATTAGTTGTTACATTATAGTATCCTTCTTTACTATAGCTTTTCTTGACAGCCAGCCATGGGTAATCTGAAGAAACAGTAACATCGACATGATTTTTTTACAGGCACCTCTAAAAAGTACATATGTACATATAAATGATCACTACCTAACAGATTAGTGGGGAAAAGGTGACTATACTTTTAATATCCAAGCTCCAGAGGTCCACAAAGTCGAACTACCATTGTTACTCGCAATTATACCCTCTAACACTTGAGAAACCAGCCTTTTTAAGAACTATGCTTGTTTAGCACTATACTAGCCCACTCTTTGCATTCTTTGAACTTACCAATTGGCTATAGTTTAGCAGAAATTTGGCGCACTACTTCTCCTCCCCTGTTTGTTTGGGGCAATTTAGCACGAACAGCTGCCTACACGGATTGTCAGTATTGTCGTTATGGGCGCACGTGACCTGTTTCCAATCCTGTGTACGTAGTCTAGTATATCTATGGCCCAACCCGGGTTGAGATTCAATCCGGATTCCAATCAACCTAATTGATGTGGGTTGGGCTACCCGGTTTTGAATCCGGGTTGGCACCGTTCACACGGGAAGCGAATCCGGGTTAGAACCCCCGTGTAAACGGGGCTTATGTTGATTGGAATCCGGATTGAATCTCAACCCGGGTTGGGCGCGCGTGTAAACAAGGCTTAGGTTGATTGGAATCCGGATTGAATCTCAACCCGGGTTGGGCGCGCGTGTAAACAAGGCTATTATGATGTAATAGTTAGAACACGGTAGTCTGGTGATTATTTGGCCAGTCCTGGTGATTATTTGGCCATAATCACCAGGACTACCGTGTTCTAACTGTTATATATCCCCAGGGCGCACGATTTCATTGGTCGGGTCTGTAGCTAGAGCGTAGCTACCCCTTAGTTACGAAACAAAACGAAAACTCCTGCCATGGCTTGTCCCTGTCCTGTGATGTGCCGTTGTTCAGACGCCAACTCTAGCCTCGTGCTCTCAAGCAAGACTACGAACTACGAGGCTCCTCCCATGCCCACCACACCCAGCTATTAACGAGTTCCTCCACCCACGTTTTGTGTTTGCTAGCGACAGCGAAGCTAGCGGAAGGTATGACGCCAAATACCAATGGGCCTTAGAAATAATTTCTTCTTGTGGAAAATTGCAAAAAAAAAAAAAGGAGTTTCCTTGTGACCCAGCACCAGATGACTTCTTCATTTTCCAACAATCAGCTATAAACTACCCAGAGACAGAAATAGATTAATTCTTTAGTAATAGTTAATGACAATGTTATAGACTGATCGTTAACTTCATAATCATCTTCTTCCAACAGTCAGCTATAAACTACCAACATAATACAGAGACAGAAATAAACTCTTTAGTAATAGCTAGGTAATGACAATGTTATCTGATCATTATCTCATAGATTATCTTCATTATCTTCTTCCAACAGTCAGCTTCATAAAACCTAAAACTGTTGTTATTCATAGCCTGGGGAACAGTGCGTTATGACTGTGCGTCATGAGTCATAACGCACTTTACCCTAAGGGAGGGAATTTATGACAGTAAGAGCACTTTTCTCTATGGGAGTAAATGTATTAGGTGGGATATATTATGACGTATGACTATCATTTAAAAAGTGCGAGTATAAAATTAATTTTTTATTTGTAGCAGCATGGAAGAGATGTCTCCTCAGAGTTGCAGCTTAACATTGCAAGCGGTAGCCCAAACACTTCTCTCTTATAGAACCAGGGAGAATGCAGCTATGGCTGCATCTTGATCCTTACTATTCTTATCCATGGACCTATCAAAGACACTAGGAAGTAGCTAATATATATGATTTTCCATAGCCAGTAGGGAGTGACACAAAGGTATCATGGCCAGTTACAAATTTCTGTGAAGAGTCCTTTCTTGCTCTGGCTTCGTGGTGAAATAGTCAAGTAACCCCGCCGTCCTGGCAATGATTGAAGAGTGTTTGGCTCAGCAGCTTCTGTTCCATACATGGACTTGGGCTCTGGAAACTATGCTAGAAAGCTTAGCACTAGCTGCTAGCAAAAAATCTATCTCGCAATTTTTACACCTTCTCTCACGTGCTCCATAAGTCTCACGTGCTCCATAAGCTATACAGCTCTAATATGCTCCTCCAGATTTTGGAGGAGAGAACGAAAAAGGTATACGCATTAGACCAGACCCCTATTTTTTACAGGGGGCTGCACACGCGAGACTATCTTCTGTACATCGGACATCTCAATGCAAAATGGATTAGACCTTTGATACTTTGCATGTGGATAGCCAACAGTATGAAGTACAAAACTTAAGTCTAGCTTGAAAACACACTGAACTGCAGGATAATGAAATATCACAAAAAATCAGGTTTGGAGTGACACAGCAAACTTTCTACTTATAAAAGATTGAATGGAGGCCTTTCTTTATAGTGTGGAGTAATCAGATTGCTTGTATGTTTGACCAATAAAAAGTTATACAAGTTTATTGGCACTACTTTTCCAACTTTCTCCAAACTGGTCAACATTAGTACACCAGACATCTCAATGCAAATGGTCTGTTCCCAAAATTTTAAGTTGCTGTCTGATTCACACAGTTTGAACTTTAATATGATATGATAAGATATGCACAAAACCTTGTCAGAAATGAAATATGACTGTTGAAAAGTATAGAAAATATCTGGTTCACAGCTCCAGACCCACTGTTGTGATGTCACATGGACCAATCAGATTTGCAGGCAATGATGTCAGCATGGTCCATGTGACCTTGCTGGCTGAAGTACTAGTGTCAAGCAACCTGCAATCCACTGTACAGCTCAATAGAGTCATTAAAATAATATGTCCATCATGAAACGTCATCAAGTGGTTTGTAGTGTGGTTTCCAATCAGGTCAGTACTTAAAAACACACCAAAATATCAAAATTACCTGCCTGGTTGCTTATAAGAGATACAATCACTGAAATAGTGGTCTTCAAGGTGCATTCGTTGGGCCCCTTTCCTGACTTACCACTTTGAGTGTTGCAGTCTTCTTGCATGCTAACAACTACATCATAGGCTGTAGTGTGCTAAATGTTTAGAACACTTCTTGCAAATAATTATAATAAGGAAACTTGAGGTGTGAAATAGACACTCTGCATGGATATAATACAATAATGTATCATAACTGCAATGATAGAATGCCACGAAAGCTCCTTTCAAGGAGAGCTAAGAATTGGAAGAGTGAAGAAATACCTCTCCCATAATCAAGTACTAATGCTCTAAGTCTAATGCAGCCAAGTCTAAAAATGCAAGTGAGTCAAGAAACTCTTTTGGGTTACGTTTGCTCAAAACTTTACAAGAAAATGACGATCATTAATAGATGGAGATTTGTCATGGAATCCTAGAGGATGTAAATTTACAATGATCAGCAATTTGTGTAGAGTTTTAGATGATGCAAGCAAGGCAGTCTTTTACGTATGATTGCTGCACACATTATGTACCCACAAATTTCTCGAATGATTATAAGTTTATAGCTAGCTAGTTTCTTCTCCTCTTTTTGAAGGACTCATTGATATTTTCTTCATTATTAGAGCCCTCATGTAGCTATTTCTTTTTTGAAATATTTCGACTCACAATTTTTATAACTCTCAATGCCTGAGTATTTACTGTCTGTCTCAAACATTATAGGCTTCTCATGGGTAGCTATAACCCCTCTGGCGATGACACTGAAAAATTTCTCCAAGGGGTTCTGAGCGATTCATTCACTCTTGGTATATGTATATATTTACTTGACAAGCTCAATGCTGGAAAGAAAAGATTGTATTATGATAATAGCTATTACTGATCACTTGTAACATATCTCAAGGCATTACATTCTTCCTATCAGGCCAGTTCTTTTTTGAACATTGGCTGAAAATGTGTTGGGAGAAATATAGGATCATTAAACTGTCCCACAGCTTGCTAAACTTAAAAGGTCTTCTGATATTAATTTTAGAGGTAGTCTGGTGGCACCGACCGTAAAGGGTTGACGCCGCCAGACTAATTTAGAGGATCATAAACTATGATATTTTCTCGAAATCTTTTCCCTCCAGTAACATCCTGCCACTCTTTCACAATAACACTTCTTAAAATATTGTTAGCTATTATAATTATGATGTTGCCCTTAAAATCCTTTTTTTTTTTTTTTTTTTTTTCACTTTCTCAGCTATCTTATGATTTATGGCATTTTTAAGACGAAATGAAGCAATTGCATCAATTGCTTCAAAACTGACATATCCTGTGGGTTAATACATGCATGAAGTAGCTAGGTATAGAAATATATAACTTGCCCTTCTGCCATAGTGCTGCAGCTCGCCTATACATTCTGTACTACTTTCATATTACCCGCCAATCGTAGACGCGCGCGCCATGACAAGTTGTCACGATATCGCGATCTCCGTACGGCTATATCACGCAGACTCGTTGTGATAATGACACTCCAGACAAATATTAATTTTCAGCATGGACACTGGACTAATCCTCCAGAAAGAAAATTTTTAGAGCTGGATATTTGCTTGAAGTACAATAGCTAGCTCTATTCCGTATAGCAGATAATGCTGCTAGTTACAGAGATAGTAAAGAACTGAAAGTACACATGCAGCTGCATATAGCTAACTCTATTGTGTGCATGCTTATTATAATATTATGGTAGTGACATCAAGTGAAGGTAGCTCATTGTTAAGGAGTAGCAATAGCTACCTATTACCAATTTTGCATGCATGTACAAAAAATTAAACCCACATGCACATAACTATAGCTAGCTGGCTTGTTAATATGGGACTATAACAGCAAACTAAGAGATCCAAATTAACTCATTGGATTTTAGTCTTTGAGGCAGCATCATAATATACGTCTGCAGAGATATCTTTGACTGCATGGACGCCAGCACCTAGTCTGTATAATTATAGCTAGTAGCTGCCATTATTGATATGTGTTACAATTAAGTGTTAGAAGATACAGAGGTATTAATTCACTGCAGGAGGAAGGCACCAGGAAAGAAAATAACAAAAATAACTCTTTAAAAAACTAGGTACGTATAGCTAAGTCTGTAAGAACAAAGGCATGCATGACTTTCAGTAGCTACATGGACCATTTTATTATGATATTATAAAGCTCCTTATTATTTTAATGCTAGCTAGAATCTACGTATAGGTATTGCAATATATGCAGCCATCAGCCCATCTTTCAAGAATGAGCAACCCTCAAGGAGAAACGAGGGCTACTGATGACATTCAAAAGATGAAGACTGAAGTAATTAAAGGAGCAGGCATGGGTGGAGGTGCTGGAGCTGCAGTTGGTGCTTTGGTGGGCTCTGTTGTACCAGGTGTAGGAACTTTGGTGGGTGGAGCCATAGGAGGATTAATCGGTGCAATGGTTGGAGGTTGGGATATATTATATAGCTGCAGTGATTCATAGGTAATTACTCTTACCATTCATAGTTAGCTACTTCTGTAGCTAAGATGCAATTTCATTCATTGCCATGTCAGCAAATTCCATTTGGTTACTATGAAAACAAAATTTAGGTGCTGGGAAATTTTTTATAGCTAGTAGAGTTTTTGACATCTCCCTGCACATGCATCGCAGGGGCAGAAACACAACAACAGAAGTTGGGGGGCTGGTGGCACATACCACAATGTACTAATAATACATGCATATTATTCAATTATCAACCGTCAAAAAGTGGGGGGGGGGGGGGGGGGGGGGGGGGCTAGAGCCCCCCCCTGCCCCCCAGTATCTCTGCCACTGCATTGTATAATCATTGTAGCTATAGTTTGAAGTTACGTACATGTAGCTGCATTCAAATCCAAAGAGGATGATGCTTTGGTCATCTGGCTTGAGATTTTCCTCAGGCCAGTGGAAGGGATGTGCCTTGCATACAGCTAGCTATTAGCTATACGTAATAATGACAAAAAAACTGCATCATGCACATTGCTAGCTAGTGTAACTGGCAGAAGAAATTGTGCAAATAAAGGAAGAGGTGTGGGTGGAGCTTTGGTTGGTGCTGCTAATAGTGGTGGTCTTCTACACAGTAGGTCTCTCCAAAGAGGGAGCATCAGTATGATAACCTCTATGGCATGGACTAATGACTCTGTGATATCCATCAGCTGTACATAGCTACGTATAACAAAATGAATCAGTGGCAGATCCAGGATTTTCTAAAGGGTATTCTTATTGGGTACTTCATATTAGTGGGTGTCCCACTATCACTCCCATAATCACGCCCATTCATTGCAAATGCTGTGCAAGATGTGAATTAAGATGGGTACTTAAACTCCCCAAATCTGCCACTGGTCAATGAGGGTGCTTTGTCTTGTTTGGGCTATATATGTATGTGACAGTCGAGGGTAGAAATCAAACTTTATTCACGCTTTCTACTTTTGAAAAAAAAAAGTTTGAAAGGCAAAAAATTTTATTGTAAAGCATCAGTCATAACGAAAGTAAACTTTGACTAAAACGTGAATAAAGTTTGATTTCTACCCTCGACTGTCACATATATGTATATAGAAGAAGCTTTGAAGGAGCAGCTAAACAATTCCATCAGTATCTTTATTACTTAGTAGATTGGTAGCTAGGTGTTGTTAACCTAACAGTTAATTTGAAACTGGTCTGGCAGGTTTTCCCTCTCTTCAGTATGTACGTAGGGTTGATGGCCTAAGATTCAAGTGTTTCCATTTTCCATTCCACAAGACAAAGCTGAAAGTTCATATCCTGATGTGTGGGATCATTAGTACTGAGCAGCTTTTTGAGACCACTCAGTCAAGTTAGTGCTCCATTTCCTATATAATACCCGAGAGCCCCAGCAAACGAGTTCTTTTTAACTGACAGCAACTTCTCTCTGAAACAAAATGACTGACTGATTAGGAGGCAAGCTGCGCAGCGCTGCAGCCCTAACACGAAGCAATTATTCAATGCACACAGTTATGATAACACAATGCTAACTCAAAACACCTAGTTACGTACATGTAGCACCATTCTGTCACAGTACAAACATGCATACAACTGAGAAGCTATGTGCTAACAATCTTGAGAGTACAAAAGGTAAAACTACGTACTTATTAACTATAAAAAAGATAAGCTGTATGTAGAGTCTATTAATCATCATTATTCTAATTGATGATAAGCATAACATTTTTTTTTATAAAGATAGACACAATAGATACAACCAAAAACGAAAAATAATACAGTCCCCAAAATGGAGAAGCTCTATAATGAATAGAATAAAACATAACTCAATCAATTGCCACACTATAATTATCAGGGTTTCATCTAAGGAGGGGGGCGCAGGGGAAGCTTCCCCTCCAAACAGCTCAACTTCCCCCCCAAACTGACCCAGCTTCCCCCCCAAGATATTGCCAAAAGAAAGAGTTTTAGGACAAAAAATACTTCTAAGTAGTATATTTTTAGGAACAAGCATTTGGCTTCACGCTCTGTGCGGGAGGGGGCACATCTCCCTCCCGCACCCTCCCCCCCCCACCATGGCCATATGGCCACACATTCCATGAGCTTCCCCTCCAAGGTGAAATTCCTAGATGAAACCCTGATTATAGCTAGTTCCTTTCATTATAATGACTAGTGCATAATCTAGTCAGGAGATTTCGCTGTTAGCTATTTGGATTGTAGCCTTTTCACAGGGAAACTCCCAGGGGAATTCCATTCACCCATAATTGCAAAAGCCATGGACTACAAACCAAAATGCATGCAGCCATAAAGTCAGTTACCCCATTATAATAAGGCATTTCTTTTGGTTGGGTAAAACATAACACAAAATAGCTACAATCATGTAATAATATTTGTATGACTGGTAGCTAGCTAAGGCAATTCAGTTCTCAGGCTATTGTATTGGCCCTCCTTATACTTTATTTGATACTTGTTTCAAAATAATGTGAAATCAGATGTTATTTACAAAATCAGTGAGTACGTGAGCAGACAAGCCCCTCCAGTTATAAGTTTACAAGCATCTGCAGTTCCGTATGGTGAGAACAACACATGTGCAGTGAGCTTGGAGAGTGCTTAAGACTTTGAAAAGCAAGACAAGGACTGAGACAAGTTAGAGGTTTTGGTGGTTTAATTTTGGAGTCCAGTAGTCCAGTCAAGTCCAATTACAGACTCCCTACTAGAAAATGTTAGTGCTAATTAAGTGCAGTAACAGGCAACCTAGCTACTCCATGCATCATGCATCATTGAGACAAGTCAGGCCTTTGAGTTGTATACAGTCAATTTGAAACTGAGATAGTCCACAGAGTACTCCATACTTAAAAGAAGCACTTACATACTCAGTAAGCAGTAGAACAAAGCAGCAAAGCTGGAAGAGAATATGCATTTTTTTTTTACGAGGCTATCTCTATACTCAATGTTACGGACTTTTCTGGATCAGCCCCTTGAAGTGTGCATCATCACAAGTGGTCTATATCTGGGGCTGCCCAGAAAGTGCATCGTCAGGTCTGGGGTTGATCCAGAAAAGAAGTGTTTGTAATAAGAGCACATAGAGTCCTTCAAAAGGAATGAAGTAGCCTCAGGTGATAGTGTCCAGTGATTAGCTACAGATTCACTAGCTAAGTACATAGCTATAAATATAATTCAAGTTCGGTTTTCAAATTTCGAATTTGAATTTCGAAAATCAGAAATACCAATAATATTATTCCACTCTAAGTAGGGTTAGTGGTAAACATTTATGAAAACAGAACATGAATCTTAAAGCAGCTTGTTTCTTCTAGAAACTCTTTGAAAGTCTTGTAGCAAACACTGAAAAAGCGGTGTAAGACTTACTCGCTGCGTTGCACATTATAATTATAGGCCACACAAACTAAATTTGCTATTTATTGTCTCAAATTACCATGAGGGAGGGAGGTCAATATTCAATATCAGTTTTACATAACCAAGCTTACTTGAATTTAAAGGGGAAAATGCATTTTGATTATTATAATTTTTAGCCTCATCAAAATTCGATATTTTGCTGACAAAATTGGATGAGGGTCTGAGGGAGGTGACGATAAACTCAGTATAAGTTTGCTTGGCCTCACCCTAGCTAGTTATTTCAAATCTAAAGATTTCCTTTTGGTGATCAAATTCATTATCACAGCTATAGCTACAACTAGCTTCCAAACTCTCCTTTAGGAAAATTGTAAGTAACTGGTTGGTACCTTGAGGCTTAGTGGCTGATGAAGCCATATCTAGCTAAGCCACATAACATGCATGTTTACCAAAAACAAGTTTATTGAAGTGACAACTGCTACCAACTATTGCAAAAAGGTGGGGCATAGCTGTCCCTGCCACCCCGCTTCTTACACCTATGAGGTCAAAAAAGTGGGGCTGTCATGACTGTCCCTGCCGCCCCACTTCTTATGCCTACGTACGTATGACCAGGTAGCCTGGCAACTACATGAGGAAAGATGGTATATCCCGCTACATGTATTGACCAATTGCAATACATTTACTATTACCTCCATACTTACCGTTAAAGCTGTTACTCTATTACGAATATTCATTACATGCATGTAGCCTGCAATATTATCTGGCGAATTTGCAAGTTGAAAATACTCTATGGAAACAAAGACTCCCAAGATACTGTTTGCCAAGCATAGTAAAAAGATCACTAGGATATCAGAAATCACCTAGAAAAATAATGATTGCAATGAAAATCTGACAGGTTGTATAGCTCCTCAGATAAACTCTTAATAATCTAGCTAACTAGAGGTTGTAATTAACAGGAAGTACGTATAATGTAACACTATTTCAGTGCTCTGGGTATGTAGTCATGGCATAATTGGCAGTGAAGTGCCCTCTCCCCCTAGCCCCACCATTGTCACATTTAAATTAATACACATGCGCGTACGTTCGTTGGACCTTTGACCCCACAAATAAAACGTGCCCACAACACTTACGTAGCAACAAACAGCTAGAGCTTATTGCTTTCTATGGCATTTTTGTCATAGAGGTGCTAGGCTTATCTAGCTAAGTGGATTTAGCCACTTGGCTTAAAGTGCTAGTGGTAAGCATTATACAGCCTCCTGTGTATGCAGCTGCCACCACTTCATCCTGACATCAATATCCTAGCCTAAGAAGTTTAAGTACAAATGACTTTCACCAACTGCTTCATCCACCAATTAAATACTTTACACGAAACATACCCTAGTTACTACCATTGCAGTATTTTTTCTTAAGGAACTGACTAGCAAGAGCTGGTTCATTATTATTGCTTACCAAACATGATTTACAATTTTCATGACATGAACACTTTTTGAGCATTTTAAGGCAGGAGGAAACTTTCTTCAGAACAGATATTATGTACCCGAGTATCACATTGCCCAAAGTGAGTTTCTTCAACTGGTCAGAGCCAAGAATGTTATAGATTTGAACCCAATCATCATCACTCAGATAATTTACATTCACAATGATGAAGGTACTGAGAATAATACATGCTAAGCCATTCAGAAATATGAAGACAAGCTGTAAAAGAATATAAATCTCATTCATGAACATGCCTTATTACATACATACAAAGACAACAATGATGTGATACAATCTGTTAAAGATGCTACTACCCTACAGGTACGTATCCCTAGATTACTACGTATCCCTGCCCCATTGGATGTGTTCTTGAAAATGTTGAACATGTTAAAGTTATTGTTACCCAATATCTTATTAATATCACTCTAGTCACCTTCTAAAGGTGTCACTAGGATTTGATTGAAGATACATGCATTATATGACTAAGTGTCAGGAAAAGATACGAGCAGCAGATATGAGTATTCACATCAATTGTTGCGAATTTCCATTTTGTGTATGCTGATACCAAAACCACCGTTACAAGCCTACTATAGTAACCACAAATAGGATGGTGTTACTACTTGTTCCTGGCACTTTAGGAAAAATGACTAACTATAACAAGGAAGAGGTACAAACACTAGCTATAGCTACATGCCCTAAAAGTTTATGAAAGTGAAATTCCTTGGGTCATGCAGGCCACACTCTTTTGTTACAGACAATACAGCTAGTGTAAACAAACAGTGCAAACAAAATCTGGATCAGTAAGCTTATGCTGAAAGGGATATTTTTCTGGGAGACACCTATAATGTTGAAGCAATGAATACATTCCACCCACACTGTAAAAATGAAAGTGTGTACTGCACACTAAATTGTCCCAATACACACACTGTTTTGTTTTTGGTGTGTGTATTGGGACACAGTACACACTTTCATTTTTACAGTGCACACACATCTCCTTCCCTTCATCATCTCTCCAAAACCACAAATGATGCACATTTCTTTATCAGTTGAAGTAAGTTTGCCAACAGCTGTAGCAGATGTGGGTTCACCAGTTGCTGCAGCTCTGCTATTGTGGATCCACCAGTTGAAGTAGGTTCACCAGCAGCTGTAGCAGATGAGTTGCCGCAGCTGTCGTGGATCCACCAATTGCTGTAGCTAATGTGGATCCACCAGTTGCTGTAGTTAATATATCCATTGGTTGTAACTGTTATGGATCCACCAGATGCTGTGGCAGTTGTGGATGCTTTGCCAAATAAGGTTGTCTGCACAGCCATGGGTTCTTGTTTGCTTCATCAGCATATTAATGTCATGTGACTTACCCCCTCCCCCCTAAAAGTCAAAATGCTGTTTTATTGTCTGGAGACACCCCCTTAGTGCTAGCAAGCGAGGAGGCAGCGGCCTCTCTCTGCTTCTATGGTACGTAGCTAGTTATGCCCCTGATATTACCAGAGAAATCTGCACACACATTACTGTAAAATGATAAATGTATAAAAACGGGCCTCACTATTCTACAGAACGGAATGGAACGGAACGGAATGGTTCCAATGTCATAAAGTTTTGGGGACCCCCATCCCCAAATCTATGTAAATCTATGACCATTGTAGATATAGGGACCCTGTCCCCATATCTACAGTAGATATAGGGATCCCTACATAGATATGGTGACCCCAGCCTGTTGCCTAGCAGAGCAGTGTTTTGTGCATTGGTCAGGCAAATAATCTCACTAGTCAGGCTCTCCCCATAATAACTGTAACCTGAGCGGCATGAAGAATCTGGTCATGTGTACTAGTAAGTCCAGACCCTTAGGGTCATGTAGCCGAGGAGAGATGGAGCTCAATCTCCTGAACGTATAGCCTAATTCTCTCTCTCTCTCTCTCTCTCTCTCTCTCTCTCTCTCTCTCTCTCTCTCTCTCTCTCTCTCTCTCTCTCTCTCTCTCTCTCTCTCTCTCTCTCTCTCTCTCTCTCTCTCTCTCTCTCTCTCTCTCTCTCTCTCTCTCTCTCTCTCTCTCTCTCTCTCTCTAGTGGAGGTCAGGCATTTGACATCTTTCACATCCTGATGGTCTCGCTTCAGGGGGAGTCTGGTAGCTACAACTGTATGGTCTACATAGACATCAGGCAGGACGAGAAATATCTTTGCTAGATCTTGGGCCTGTTGAATCTGGGGTAAAAAACAGTAGCAGCAACCACCAATAATAAATCCTTGGCCTTAGGATGGCTGCTCAAAGTGTGGTAGCTGAGTCTTATTTATTATTATTATTATTATTATTATTATTATTATTATTATTATTATTATTATTATTATTATTATTATTATTATTATTATTATTATTATTATTATTATTATTATTATTATTATTATTATTATTATTATTATTATTATTATTATTATTATTATTATTATTATTATTAATTAGTTAGTATTCACTATGACAGAAACTGTCACCTGATTGGTCAGTTGGTGGTCAATATGAGGTCATGAGCCATATTGTAGCCTATAGCTAAATCATGTGTGCTAACTGATTTCCAAAAGCACTTAACATATTTATTGTGCTCTCTGATATAAAAGCTGCGAGGGCTGGGGATCTCTACATCTATGCGGGGATCCCCATATCTATGGTAGATTTGGGGACAGGGGGTCCCTAAAACTACAGGGTCCCCAAAACTTTATGACACCGGGACCCTATTTCACGGAATGGAACTTTCACTGCACATGCATATTGTGGGACACGAATGTGCATGCATATATGCAGCGCAGCAGGCCACGTCCATATTACGGATATTTCTAACATCTATTAAACCTAAGAGGTCACTTAGGTAGAAACTGCACATTTCCAGGTAAAGCCATTATGAACTGAGCAGCATCTAAAGGGTCACAAAAAAGCATCTCCTCTTTGCTAAAGCTCACAACAAATCTGAAAGTTTTCAAGAAATAATATGATAAAAAGAATTGTATTGATGAAAGATAGATATGCATGTCTCTCTTTAGTTTGAATTGGTGCTACTTTTTTCCATGAGGACTAGACCTACATCCATCTTTAGTGGTAAAATTTCATCTTTAAGGACAGTGGCAGAGATATTAAGGGGGCAGGGGGGGGGCTCTAGCCCTTCCCCCCCCCCCCCCCCCCCCCCCCACACACACACACACACACACACACACACACTTTTTGACAGTTGATAATTGAATAATATACATAGTACATAGTGGTATTTCTGCCCCTGAAGGACTGTTAAAAAATCTGCAATGGAGAAAAAAACAACCTAAACAGTCACAGGTAGTAGTTAATCAGTATTTGACTCACCAATAGATACTTTACTGCACTATAATCTGAAGCTACCCGATGTATATGGAGGGATTGTTGACTGGATATACAGAATAAAGATTGATCCTTCTTGTTTCCTTACTTTTTTGAGCAGTGATCATCCCTACATTTTTTTTCATTTCATGAAATGCTTTTTCCCTTATAAATTATGTAATAATGACCAAAAAATAAAATAAAAACCTGCATCATGCACTTTGCTAGCTACAGAAGAAATTGTGCAATTAAAGGAGGTGTGGGTGGAGCTTTAGTTGGAATAGTGGTAGTCTTCTACACAGTAGGTCTCTCCAAAGAGGGAGCATCAGTATGATAACTTCTATGGCATGGACTAATGACTCTGTGACATCCATCAGCTACATATAACAAATGAGTCAGTGGCAGATCCAGGATTTTTTAAAGCATACTTCTTAATTGGGTATTTCATATTAGTGGGTGTCCCACTACCACTCCCATAACCACGCCCATTCATTGCAAATGCTGTGAATTAAGATGGGCAGCTACTTCTTAAGAAACTCCCTAAATCTGCCACTGGTCAACGAGGGTGCTTTGTCTTTAAACTTCTTGGAGTTTATCTCTCTGCTATATATAGAAGAAGCTTTGGAGGAGCAGTCAAACAATTCCATCAGTATCTTTTTTACTTAGCTAGTAGATTGGTAGCTACGTATGATGATGGCATGTAGTTTTCCATAGTAGCTGGTTGATATGTGTGAGTATAGCTATAGATGTCAACATTGTGATTTGGAAGCATGCACACATAATTGGGGGGCAACAGCAATTTAATCAGTACACTCATAATTGCAGCGAGCGAGCGAAGCGAGTGAGCTGACTCTCAGGTCATGACTCATTGAAATTTTAAATATATATATATATATATATTTATTATGTAGTTACTGAGCATGTCCCATAGAGAATAGTAGTATCACAACTAGGGTGATATTTTACCATATCGCGTAGTCATATCGCGTAGTCATATTACGTCCCCCTGGGCAATCTTTGCATAATGATTTATTTTATAGCCATGATAATATATAAGTGAAAAACTAGACTATACTTCCTTTTCAAGAGTTAAAAAAATAATTCTGCTGAACTTCTAGGGAAAAAAATCCAGTAGCTAATTATACTATGGCAATGTGCAATTTGACAACAAGTAGTAAAAACATTTGACAGCAAGTGAAGCAAGTACAGCTATACCTTTTAGATGTGCCTAAACTCCTTAGCTAGCTGCTGTAGTAAGTGGTAGTTCAGCCTGGCAGCGCGGTTGGTAAAGGGTCTGGCCCACGAGACTAGCTGCGCTGCATACAGCTAGCTACAGAGGAAGCTGTAATGCTAGCCACAAACCACTTAGCGCTTACAATAGACACTTATAAGCCTAGTGTCTACAATCAAAAACGAAATGCTGTAGAAATCAATTACAACTGTAACAAGTCAAGTTCACTCACCGAATAAACAAAACGAATCCAACGGCCTGAAGGCACCACGCATGCTCAGTAGTTACATAATAAATTGATTATTACGTAGATACCGTGAAATATCACTCGTCTGATTGGCTGGTATTCTCACTCGTGCCTGCGGCACTCGTGTGAATACTAGCCAACAGACTCGTGATATTTCACGGTATCAATGTAATAATCTATATCAGAGAGTGCGGTAGCACTCTCTAAGTAGGGATGGCAGGTCAAAGTCCATAGGACAGTATAAACTAAAAACTCTTCTTTCTCTTCTACCCTTACTCTACAGGTTCTCAGAAGGCTACAGTGAATTATTATATCTACAAAGAAGAGAGGAGAATGTTCAAAAGCCAAAAATTCATTCGCCAACATAAGAAAAAAACGAGTTCTAAAATTGACTTTTCGTTCTTTTTCTTTATAATAATAATAATAAGGATAATAATAATAATAATAAGATCGACGTACCGACTTACTGGCTATAGTCATCAAAATTCTGCTTTGGCCATCTGTTAGAGCGGCACCTAGAGGCTGATCTTTTGCTATTAGTTTTGACTAAGGCTCTACTTCACTATTCGATAGCACTCGGAACACAGCTGCTAATCTTTCTACGCCATTTTGAAGGGGGCGGGGCTTATGGGCGGAGCCACGTAAGCTTAAGTTTAGCTATAGCCAAGGTCTTCATTCATTATCTGATGATGATGTTCCAGTCACTCCTTGCTGAATTACAGTACAGATGCTCATCCTATAGTAGCATTATAGCCAGTACTTGGCTGTAGTGTAGTCAGCTCACTTCACCATGCCGTGTACATGTCATTTACATTGCTGTTGCTGTAAAGTTTTATATCAACAAAACTTAAATAGCTAAACAAATTCTTCAACCAGAGACACTGTATGTACCTACAAAAGAGGTTTATGTAGAGCTGGCTTTGTATAGTACTGTACTGTAGCCTCCCTCATTCAACTTCAAGCACTAAGAAAAAGGATAGAAACAAGTGAGCGTAAAAAATAAAAAGGTTAAGTAGGGATAGCCTAAAATCTAGCTGGGCTATCTATAATGTGCTGCAGCCTCGTATGAAAAAAATCTTCGCGATATTACCTCATAAAAGGGGTGGGGCAATTAATAGCAGTTCTCCTCATATAACACCTGCACAGGATGTGGCCATTTGATGGCATCCACTATTATGATCACTACACCAAATGCATAAACTCCCAATACTCCCCCCTGAAGCAAGACATACGTACCATCTCAATAATTATTTCAGTGATCACATATGTAACAATTAGCTAATGCTGTTCACTTTTTAAAATGTTCACTCCTTTCAGTACTCCATTACACTGCAGATGATCATCCTTCAAACTCTCCTCCCTGAACAGAATGAAATACTGATCATTATTTAGTTCAATCAAGGAAGCCTTTAGTGTCTATCAATTTTCATAATCACAAAGAAAAAGAATGCAAACAAGTGAATGCAAAAAATTTCTTCGAAATAAAAATGTGAAGTAGGGATGCTATTATAACAGCAGCTTCATTATGAAAACCAAGTACTGCAGCATCGAAGCAGTATGGCCCAAAAATCTAGCTGGAATATGTATTATAACTGCATGCAAGAGAGTGAACTTAGTGAAGTGACCCTTACCCATCATCAAGTACAAGATACTATTCCTACTTCACTCCCATGATCAAGGGCCAAAGGAGTGAAGTAGGAATAGTATCTCGTACTTGATGATGGGTAAGGGTCACTTCACTAAGTTCACTCTCTTGCATGCAGTTATAATACATATTCCAGCTAGATTTTTGGGCCATACTGCTTCGATGCTGCAGTACTTGGTTTTCATAATGAAGCTGCTGTTATAATAGCATCCCTACTTCACATTTTTATTTCGAAGAAATTTTTTGCATTCACTTGTATATCTAGGTCTACACTCCAAAATGCCCCAGGCGTACGTACGTACGTGTCCCGAAATAGTAGCGCTGTGCGCGTGCATAATGCGCATGCTCCAATTGATCAAGCTAGATTGTTTTCTACAGCCTTTTGTCATAGAGGCGCTAGGCTTATCTAAGTGGATTGTAGGCGCTTGTTATCTAAGTGCTTGTGGTAAGTAGCTATTTACAGCTTTCTATGTATGGAGCTTCCCGGTTGGAACCACAACTTACATGACTCTTGTCTCTGACAGCAAGCACTGGAGCCTATCAGCTACTCACTTGCTCACTGTCAAATGCTGCACATAATTATAGTAGTAGTTGTAGAGGCTCTAGCCTGGTACTTTGTTACATAAATCTTCTAAAGAGTTGTAGCATTAACTTGCTTGCTCACTCGCTGTCAAAATTAATAATGTATCAAAGTGAATTGTAGGCGCTTGGCTTATCTAAGTGCTTGTGGTAAGTATTTACAGCTTTTGATGCGGTGGAGCTTTCTGGTTGGAACCACCACTTACATGACTCTTGACTCTGACACAATATCAAGCACTGGAGCCTATAAAGAGTTATAAAAGAATGCTTGCTCGCTCGCTGCCAACTGAATGCTGAACATTGCCCTAGTAATTACACCTACTCTCCTAGCATAGCTAGCAATATACATTATACATGCAGCTACGTAGCTAGGTGGGTGTTGTTAACCTAGCAATTAATTTGAAACTGGTCTGGCAGGTTTTCCCTTCGATTCAAGTGTTGCCATTCTCCATTCCACAAGACATATCCTGCTGTGTGGGATCATTAGCTTTTTGAGACTACTCAGTCAAGCTAGTGCTTCATTTCCTACAATACGTATACCCGAGAGCCCCAACAAATGAACTTCTCTGACTAGGAGGCAAGCTGCGCAGCAGCGCTGCGGCACTAACACAAAAGCAATTATTCAATGCACACAGTTATAATAACACAATGCTAACTAAAATACTTACATAAGTACATGTACCAAACACACACACATAAAAACCATTCTGTCACAGTTATAAATATGCACACAACTGAGAAGTTACGTAGCTATGTGCTAACAATCTTGAGAATACAAAAGGTAAACTACGCATTAGCTACACTATTGTAGCCATCTCTATCTGCACTACGTACTGTATCTGCACTACATAATAATATACAAAAAATACAACCACCGATACAACAAAAAATTGAAAATACAGTTCCCAAAATGGAGAAACACTACATGAATAGAATTAAACATAACTCAATCAATTGTCACTATAATATTATTATAGTTCCTTATAATTATATCAGAGAGAGTGGCTCTCTCTATGTAGGCATACGTAGGTTCCAACTTTCTGACATGCTTAGATTAATATTATGCTGCGTGCGTAAGCGCACGTGAAAAATGTTGAAACCACGCCCACTTCTGGTTAACTACACCCTCTTTCTTAAGCAAGATAGCCGAGTGCAAGGGCGTATTGAACCACAAAGCAGCGAGAGGGCGTGCAACTTCCAATGCTCTGTACGTATATAGACGGCGTAATGAAAAATATTACTATTAATAGCTTAGCACGTGGTAGGCTCCGTCCGCATATGTCCGGATACTGCAGTAAACTGTGGTTAAATAATATAGTAGCAATTTACATTTTGCCATCTATACTAGTTGCATGCCCTCTCGCCGCTTCGCGGCTCGTACACCCTTGCCGAGTGTCTGTGACTGCTTCCATGGACAATAGGCTTGTAGTTCAGTGTCTGTGGCTTCTGTGGCAGACGATAGGCTTGTAGTAATTTCATGTGTGGCACTTTGATGGAGTGAAATTGCGTGGCTGCCACGGAGCTTTCGTGACAGTTGGAACCTATGTGTATAGGGATGACGCAGACGGTAGCACGCGCTGCATAGCTATAGACTAATAGCTACAAAAGTGAAATTCTAGTTCCCCCCTCTACAAAAGCTACTGTGAATGATTATCCAAACTACTAGAGCCTACTAGCTACAAAGTGCAGATTGACCAAGTTTTAGGACTAGGGAGCTTACCATTTCACACGGCAAGCAGGTAAATCGCTGGATTCTTAATATTCTCTATTGTTATTATTCTTCTCAGATAACCAAATCTCACAAGCTACAGCAAGCCACTCCAAATTCTACCAGCAACGATTGTTGATCCTCTAAGAGTCAAAGAAAAATAAGACACTACGGAGCATAGTACATTTTGCCGTCTACACTTTACATAGTACATTTTTCCGGCCCTGAAATGTACTGCTTTGTGCCAATGTGGTGGTGAACATTCAATTGAAAAATGCCATGTACACATCTAAAATTTCAATCTATTATCTTTGTCAACATTAAAGAAATGCCAAACAGACTTGGATGGCAAATTTACTTGGTGTTAATTTTAAAATGACCATAACTTTGGACCAGAAGAAGGTATGGACTTGATTCAACTTTTATCGTACTCCCTAAAATGAGACCTTTAATTTGATATCCATATTAAGCACCCTTGACCAAAATTAAGGGGTAGAGAATGCATTTGTTATTGATAATGAGCACCTAGAGGTCACCAAAGGTCAAATCCAAGGTGGCTCCACTTCTGAAATTACTCTTAGGATCATGTTATATAAGTATGACAACTTTACATTTGTACGTAAAAATCCATGCATATCTACCTAACTATACCAACTATTGCACAAAGTTTGGTGAAAAAAGTGGGGCGGCCATGGCTGTCCCTGCCACCCCGCTTCTTATACCTATGAGGTGAAAAAAGTGGGCTGTCCCTGCCACCCCACTTCCTATGCCTATATGACCAGGTAGCCTGGCAACTACATTATTACCTCCATACTTACCGTGAAAGCTGTTACTCCATCACGAATATTTATTATATAGCCTAAACTATCCTCCGGCACTTGATTTGTTGATACAAGTTGAAAATACTCTATGGAAACAAAGAGTCCAAAAATACTGCATGCCAAACATCCCAAGAAGACCATTACCATATAAGGAATCATCTAAAAAAAATTAAAAGCAACAAATTACAGGCCTGTATAGTATAATAATGATTGTATGAAATTCTGACAGGTTCTATTCTTCCTCAGACATAATCTAACTAACTAGAGGTTGGACTACTTCAGTGCTCTGGGTAGCCATTTCCTATACATAGCTATAATTATTATACTGTAGTATTTTTTCCGTGCTATAATGAACTGATTAGCAAGAGCTGGTGCATATTCATGCTTACCAAAATTATATAAACCTCATGAGGCGCATTTTCAAGGAAGGAGCATTTAGAGCAGGTGGAAAGTTCCTTTAGAGCAGATATTACGTACCCGAGTATCACAATGCCCAGTGTGAGTGTCCTGAACTTATCAGAGCCAAGAATCTCATGGATTTGAAACCAATCATCAGCACTCACATTGAATACATTCACAATGATGAAAGTAATGAGAGTAATACATGCTAAACCATCCAGTAACATGAAGACAATCTGTAAAAGAATATAAATCTCATTCATGAACACATGCCTTAATTGTTATAGTGTTCCTCAACGAAACCAAGTTTCATTCAAAGGTACGTACAAAGACAACAATGATGCCATACTATCCCTACTACCTTACAGGTATACATAGATGGACCATGGACCATAGACCATGCAAATAGACTCACCAAACAGATTAAATATTTAAATAGAGAATTAGAAGTATTATCATTTTCCATCTCTAAAATTGTTTTCCTAAAAGATAATTAAATCATTATTATTATAAGTTCAATCAACACAGAATAATTGGAATAATTATACATATTATGGTGCATATAGCTACACTGCAAAAACAGAATCGCTATTTCAATAAACATGAGTGGTACGCAAGACTAATCATTGTTGAAACAACCAAACAGTTTGTTATATTCACCAAAAATATGTTGTCATTTTGACAGATTTCAAATGATTAATCTCACCTAACTAAGTAGATTTGTTAAAATAACAATTTCGTTTTTGCAGTGTACCGATAAATACGTATAGAGCATACAGTCCCTTGCATTTCCATTCTATGATGCAGCATCATTATTATCAATGGTTTGATATGATGGCCCAGGGCCAGAGGAAGCGGTCAGGCCAGTCATGGCCATGGCCTGACCACTTTTTCGGGCAAGATTCGGAAAGAATCACCATATACAAAGACTAGACAAGTTCGAGGGGGAACCCCCTTAACTCTGAAACTGAAGCAGCTAGACTGTTTATAATAAACCACATCATGCCACATCACTGCAAAAACGAAATTGTTATTTTAATAAACCTAGCTAATTAATTATTAGGTGAGGTTAATAATTTGACACTATATTTTTTGTGAATATAACAAACTGGTTGTTTCAGCGATGTAACAATTCTGTTTTTGCAGTGTAGCTACGTACATCCCGGGATAAGTGGGCATTTCTAATTAAAAGTGGGCAGCTGCCTGCTTTTCTAATTATCCGTAATTTCAATGATAATTCATAGGCGTAGGAAGATAATTTTGGTTAGGGGGGCAGTAGCTAGGCTACATAGTGCACAAAATGCGCCATCTATAAGGGGGTGGGGAGCATGTTCCCCTGGGAAATTGCATCTGGTGCAATCTGAGAGGTAAATCTGGGTTCATCACCAATAATTTATTATAAACATTTTCTTTTTCTTTTTTTTTTTTCTATAATTTTTTTTTTAATTTTAATAATGGAATTCGATTATACACAGAAGGACAGATGAACAGAACCTAAATGAAATTGGAAAACAGTTTGTTTCTGTAAATTCTAGATATTTTCCCAACACATGCACAAACCATTTTTTTTTTTTAATAATAGAATTCGATTATACACAGACAAACAAACAAGTCCAAGTCATGGCACTCATTGGTTTGTGCATGTGTTGGGAAAATATCTAGAATTTACAGAAACAAACTGTTTTCCAATTTCATTTAGGTTCTGTTCATCTGTCCTTCTGATAAATTTATAGCTATTAATCATACATTCTTGGGAAGTTAACAAGTTATTACACTTCATGTCTGAAAGTATATGTTTAGGGGGCTGTAGCCCCCCTGCCCCCCTGGTTCCTACGCCTATGTAATTCTGTATTAACTAAAACGTAAAAATTCAGATAAACTGTATACTTGGAGGCACTGCAATTGCCTACATGATATGAAATAATGGTCATAGCTGGTATCTCTGACTCTATTGGCATGCACCATCTATATTAAATCTGCACTACATCAAAAAAGGTGACAAACAAGTAGTAAAGGAACTAATTATTCTTACCCCCCTTACCAATGAGGGAAACATGTAAATACCTTTAAAATAGAGCAGTGCAGGAATGACTTGAGAAAGGAGATCCAATACTTCCTTGTCCAGATAGCAGTTTAGCTATTTATTGAAAAATATGATGTGGCACTTCACAAACCGAAAGAGTATTCATATGGGCGTAACTGGGATCTAAATAGAGGCAGAGAGTATCCGCGCGCTTGCCGCGGAAAATTTTTGCCCAACCACGCTTATGTTCTGACCCCTCCCCCCACCCCATAACGTCTTAGGCCATTGGCATAGACTATAGTATGATGTGTCAGGGCCGGAGCCATAGGTCAGGTTTTAAGGTTTCAACTTTTTTCTCACAAAAATTTGCTTGCCTTTGCTTCAGTAAACTAAACAACAGACAGCTTAAGTTTCAGACTAACCCAACTTCCCCCCCTCCCCCCAAGGTATTTATAGGCTACTCCCTTTGGTGACCACAGGTTGTAGCCAAAGGGAGTAATTAAGGACCAATTTGGGATAAGCATTTTTGGCTTCACGCGGGAGGCCCTCCCACACCCTCCTCCTCACTGTGGCCTACGGCCACATGATCGGTGAGCTTCCCTCCAAGGTGAAATTCATAGATGAAATCCTGCTTATAATTAGCTATATTAACCTGACTACTCAATTTTTTGTGGTTCCGGCCCTGCAGTGTGTACAAGAAAAACTGACTCATGCTATTAGCTAATGTAAACAAACAGTGCAAACAAAATCTGGATGAGTATAGCTATATATTTTTTTTCTTGGAGACACCTAATGTGTGTCCAGTTGAAGTAATGAATACCCACATGTCTCCTTCATCATCTTCCTCTCCGAAACCATAAATGATGCACACTTCTTTATCAGTTGAAGTAGGTTCACCAACAGCTGTAGCAGATGTGGGTTCACCAGTTGCTGCAGCTATTGTGGATCCACCAGTTGAAGTAGGTTCACCAGCAGCTGTAGCCGATGAGGGTCCACAAGTTGCCGTGGCTGTCATGGATCCACCAATTGCTGTAGCTAATGTGGATCCATTAGCTAATGTGGATCCAACAGTTGCTGTAGCTAATATGGATCCATAATTGGTTGCTGTAGCTAATGTGGATCCACTGGTTGCTGTTGTGGATCCACTGGTTGCTGTTGTGGATCCACTAGATGCTGTGGCAGTTGTGGATGCTTTGTCAAATAAGGTTGTCTGCACAGCCATGGGTTCTTGTTTGCTCCATCAGCATATTAATGTCATGTGACTTACCCTCTCCACCTAAAAGTCAAAATGCTGTTTTATTGTCCAAAAATAGTTTGGAGACATCCCCTTAGTGCTAGCAAGCAAGGAGGCAGCAACCTCCTCTGCTATGGTAGTTACGCCCTTGGTATTACCAGAGAAATCTGCACACACATTACGAATGTGTAAAAACAACCCATTTTTAGGTCATCTGAGTTGCAAATTGGAACTCAGGTTGTTTTAGCTACACATTTACAGCTCACTTCCAGTGTCTTTTTACAGTCTATTGCTTCCTTACACCACATTTCCATTTCTGAATACTCGTCTCCCATGGAAGTTTGAATCCCATTTGCAATTGATATACAAGTTGACTCCACCGGCCCGTAGCAACCGGTCAGGCCAGTCAGGCCATGGCCTGACCACTTTTAAACCTTTGACCCGATACCCCTAAATGAGTATTAGGGCTCACTCAACTATAATGCAAATTCCCAAGCACACTGCATGCCCATAATGCTTTGATATCTACCTAGCTTTGATATACTGAAAAGACATATAGCTAACATTACTGTTAGTGCTAGAAACTTCAGGCTCAGGCTCAATTTCTTTCCCAGAAAGCTTCAGGCATCTTTTCTTTCAGTATCAATTATATGACCTAGATGTGGGTGTCTGGATTCAGTGGATTGGTGGAATGGAATGGAATACTGGAATCTGAGATTTTGATTATTAACACACATTCTTCCATGTTCTATATTGCAAGGGTATTAAATCTGTGATTGCTAGCAACAATTGTACCAATTCAGATGCAGGAATCTATAGCTAGTGTGATGCAGTTAAAGGTTGTAGCAGCTTTGTGTTAAACATAACCGTGAAAAAATTGCTTTTCGCAGAGGGTTAGAGTACACAACACAAGAGACGTGATCAACATGATCACGTACTATAGTTCCCTTAGGATGTTTGCTGAGTAATGAAAATACATATCTACACTGCAAAAACGAACGAATTTACTTAGTTAGGTGAGATTAATCATTTGAAATCTGTCAAAATGACAACATATTTTTGGTGAATATAACAAACTGTTTGGTTGTTTCAACAATGATTAGTCTTGCGTACCACTCATGTTTATTGAAATAGCAATTCTGTTTTTTCAGTGTACATATCACTTGAAGGTAGCTAGTAGGCCCGAATAAATAATGCTGGCATTGCATATATATAGAAGCATTGAGCAATATCTGTTTATAGCTACATATAGCTACAGTATCAGTCTCACCAGATGGTAATATGGAATGTGGATGTGGGATTCAGCATATGACAGATACAATACTCAAGAGCTGCATGATCTTACGTTTCAGTAATGTATAGTCTTTTCAAACAAACAGGGCAAACAAAATCTGGATCAGTATGCTGAAAGGGATATTTTCTGGGAGACACCTAATGTGTTGAAGCAATGCATACACTCCACCCAGTGCACATGTCTCCTTCATCATCTAATTCTTCCTCTCCAAAACCACACACTTCTTCATCATTAAGTTGAAGTATAGGTTCGCCAACAGCTGTAGCAGATGTGGGTTCACCAATTGCTGCAACTATTGTGGATCCACCAGTTGAAGCAGGTTCACCAACAGCTGTAGCAGATGCAGGTCCACCAGTTGTCGTGGCTGTCGTGGATCCACCGATTGCTATAGCTAATGTGGATCCACCGGTTGCTGTAGTTAACATGGATCCACCGGTTGCTGTAGCTAATGTAGATCCATGCACCAGTTGCTATAGCTAATGTGGATCCATGCACCGGTTGCTATAGCTAACCGGTTGCTATAGCTAATGTGGATCCATGCACCGGTTGCTATAGCTAATATGGATCCACCGGTTGCTATAGCTGATAGGTATTTAGTCACATTGGCCTTAGCTATATATTATAGCAACTGGTGGATCCACATTAGCTATAGCAACCAATGGATCCACATTAGCTATAGCAACCGGTTAGCTATAGCAACTGGTGGATCCATATTAGCTAAGCAACCGGTGGATCCATTCACTTGCTCAAATTGGATGAGGGAGGCCCCCCCCCCCCCCCCCCATTATGCTTTTTAGCACTGCCACTATTTTTGCCCTATTCTGCTCAAATATGCCAACACAAAACACATTAACGGTCATTATATTGCAGCATTATACAAGATTCTACATAGTCTTCAAGGGAATTATTTTGTCTCTTTCTAAAAGTTTCACTAAGCAGTCTTTCTCATGCAGCCAAAATTAATGGTTGCACTGCTAGTGGTGATGCTGAATTACAGATGCAACACCTACATCACATTCACATGCATCACTGTAATTAATGTGTAAAAACAAACCACTTTGAGTTGCAATTTGCATTTGTTTTTACAGTGACGTAGCTTTTAATTAGCACTTAGCAACTAGCCAACTACTATTTGATTCACTGCTGAATAGAAAGAATAGACCTAGTGTATGGCATGTAGTAATGGGTTATAATGCCAGAAATTATGCCAAACTATGCCCTTTGCCATGATGTACCTATAATTATGCCAAAATTTATGCTGGCCTGTGCCTAGCACTAATAGATAGACCACCATACAACAATTGCTGTAGAAATCAATCAAGCAGATAATAATAAACGAGTATATGGTGGCCAAATTAGCATGTGGTAGTAGGTTGGCCTAATGTGGATCCACTGGTTGCTGTAGCTAATGTGGATCCACCGGTTGCTGTAGTTAATATGGATCCACCAGTTGCTGTAGCTAATGTGGATCCACCGGTTGCTGTAGCTAATGTGGATCCACCGGTTGCTGTAGTTAATGGATCCACTGGTTGCTGTGGATCCACCAGATGCTGTACATAGCAGTTGTGGATACTTTGCCGTCTGCACAGCTATGGGTTCTTGTTTGTTTCATCAGCATATTAACGTCATGTGACTTACCCTCTCCCCCTAAACATCAAAATGATGTTTTATTATCCAAAAATATGCCCCCTTAGTGTTAGCAAGCGAGGAGGCAGCAGCTCTATGGTAGTTATGCTGAAATCTGCACACACCTCACTGTAAAAAAAAATGTGTAAAAACATTTTTAGGTCATTCGAGTTGCAAATTGGAACTCAGATAACCCATTTTTACAGCTCACTTCCGGTGTCTTTTTTACAGTCCATCGCTTCCTTACACCACATTTCAACAAGTTGACTCCAAAATGAACCCTTAAGGTGGCCAAATCACTATTGCTCAATAATAATACCGCTAACTTGGCCCTCGTTCTGGGATTATGCGCACGTGCACCAATCATAGGGTAAGGGATCGTCAAGCGTATAGGTCATTGTGCATGTGTACGTGTACGTGTACGCGCAACGATAACGTAATTAGCGCGGGATCATGTACCCCTCAGCACGCATGCGCAGAGGGTTATAGTACTCAGTTATGTCTGTGTACGTGTGTGTATCTGTTACATCCATACCTGGACGAGCAGCGATAGAGATGCTCCAATTTCAGTCTCAACGATGTCTAAACAATGCGCTCGAGTGTTTAAATTGGCCAGATTTTTTGATAAAGGCCTGGATCCGCAAGCATGTTACCTACTAGTCTCGCGGGTCCGACCCTTTACCAACCGCGAGGGAATGAAAGAGTCTGGTCAACATTGTTTCAACTTGCCAAAGATTTGGTGGCGGGCATGCGCAAACGTCACGATACGTCACGGCTCTCAAACGGATTTTTTTCGCGCGTGCACTTGTGCAGAGATCTCGTTGGTGATCATATATAATAGGAAAATGGTCCAGGGTGTGCATCAGCCAAAGGGAGAGGGCCTAGGGACAAGGCCAGGTACTTGCAGGAGTTGCACTGGAAAAATTTCCGACACTTTCTGACCAGAAAGCTGTTTCCAAGCCTCCTCCCACTCTCTTGAATAGCCACCTCCAGTCTGTAATCATATTCCTGCTCTGCCATGTGGCGCTAAGAAATCCGGAGCGCAGATTTTTCCTAAATTCGTGATGTATACCGTCGTAGTCGCGCCCCTCCTTCCGAAGATTGCTGACTGTGCACAACAAGATCGTGTATTGGATTTGACCAGACTCTTTCCTTCCCTCGCTGTTGGTAAAGGGTCTGGCCCGCGAGACTAGTAACCTACCGTGTACCGTGCGCGTGCGAGGCAGCCATAGCATTTCGTAAAGTAAGTTTGACGACCATTTCCTAGTCTGATGGTCGAGACAGAGAGCCTGGGTGACACGAGTTCTCCAAGCATGTGGACTCTGCTAGCTAGCTCAACTGCTTTATAAATGAATGGAAATGAATGATACTTTTAAATACCTCCTGCTCATCAGTTATCTGCTCAATACAGTATCTGTAATAATTATCGATAATTGCTATAACACTGAGGGTTAGCACTTCAGTGCTTTTCATTATTTTCTGTTGCTGATCTGAGGGTGGGTAGGCTTTTCCAATTTGATTTTCGTATACTAACCTTCGTGAGAAAATCAAGAGATCGATTGCACGTTATTTTAGAGATTAATGTTCAGAGTCTGTTTATCAGAGAGTATCTGAGGGGAAAAGTTTGTGATAAATCAATTTTAGCCACTAGATGATTTATTAAGCAAATTTTCATACCCTATCCCAGGAACATTCCCCATAATAGGTCACACACACTTTCAACTGTGCCTGCACCAGAAACCTCTTCAGCAAGGTCACCTTATCCGTACCTCCTCCATGTCAAACCCCTGAGGGCATAGGTGGTGGAACAGGTCAGGCCAGTCAGGCCCAGGCCTGACCAATATTTTGGGTAACGTATTATGTTAAAATCAGTGGCTATTAATCAATAACAAAAGAAAGTATCCTATGATGCCAAATTGTTGAACTGGGTGATTACAGGCCTGACCAATCAAAACTTGCTTCCAACACCTCTGGGGGGCATATGCATTTGAGTGGGCATGCCAGGATTCTTGATGTATACTTAGGGTATTATTGTGGTGTGAGTTAATTACGTATCTTTAATCTGAGAGAAACGGGGCCACTTGGTTCACTTCTGTAATTGGATTCCACCTATAATGACAGGGTCCTCCTTCGAATTATGAACATACTATATAGTTCATATAAAGTGAATTATGTGATGAAATTACTCAATTCTATTACATGAAATAACAATGTTCTTTCTCCTACACTTTCATTGTGCTTCGTCTTTTTCCTCAAAGGGATACCAAAATACAGTGTCCCAAATGTTGTTGTGGATGTTAAACCACATCCCTTCAACAGCAATAGATCTAGCTATTGTCTGTAAGGGGGTGGGGAACGGGAATGTGGGCTAGGGAACTGTTACTCACTATAAGACATACAAGAGGAACGATGATGACAACATTCTTGCCAGGATTTCCTAAACTCTGTTACTCGATAGCATGCTGATATGTACTAGCTAAATTACAAATTGGGTTATTGAACCTTTGCTTTCCAATCCTTTAGGCATAAATTTCTTGCATGTTGAGATTTATCAAATTGACTTCAAAATTGATTTCAAGAGTCAAAGAATGAATTTATAGTGTGGAACTAGCTAGCTCTAATGAAAGCAGTAGCTCCAGTTTCATAGACGCTCAAGATTCCAGTACAGATACAGTGAGCTAGCAGCAGTTTCTGAAGCTGTTAGTGAGAAAGAGTTCCATTGCCCCCCCCCCCCCCCCCCCCCACCACCACCACCACCACCAATGAGATTGAAGGAAACATGTAAATGAAGGAAACATGTAAATACCTTTAATAAAGAGAAGTGCAGGAATGACTTCAGAAAGGAGATCCAATACTTCCTTGTCCAGATAGCTAGCTATTTGTGGAAACATATGATGTGGCACTTTCACAAACCTCCACAGAAAGAGTATTCATAGGATTTAAATAATGAGTATTCCGCCTGCTTGCGCGCGGAATTAATTTTGCACGACCACGCCCACTTTAATTCTAGCATTCGTCGATATCAGGGACCATAGCTAATGTGGATCCACCGGTTGCTATAGCTAATGTGAATCCACCAGTTGCTATAGCTAACCGGTTGCTAGCTAATGTGGATCCATTGGTTGCTATAGCTAATGTGGATTCAGCAGTTGCTATAGCTAAGGCCAATGTGACTAAATACCTTCACTTGCTCAAATTGGATGAGGGAGGGCCCCCCATTATGCTTTTTAGTACTGCCACTATTTTTCCCTATTCTTCCCAAATATGCCAACACAAAATACATTAACGGTTATTATACAAGATTCTACATAGTCTCCAAGGGAATTATCCAAAATTTTCACTAAGCAGTCTTTCTGATGCAGCCAAATTTAATGGTTGCACTGCTAGTGGTGATGCTGAATTACAGATGCAACACCTACATCACATTCACATGCATCACTGTAATTAATGTGTAAAAACAACCCACTTTTAGGTTATCTGAGTTGCAATTGGAACTCAGATAACCTAAAAGTGGGTTGTTTTTGCAACAGCTACATCACATTCACATGCATCACTGTGAAAATAAAATTAATGTGTAAAAACAACCCACTTTGAGTTGCAATTTGCATTTGTTTTTACAGTGATGTAGCTTTTAATTAGCACTTAGCAACTAGCCAACTACTATTTGATTCACTGCTGAATCATGGCATGCAGTAGTGGGTTGTAATGCCAGAAATTATGCCAAATTATGCCCTTTGCCATGATGTACCTATTATGCCAAAATTTATGCCTATATAGCACTAATAGATGGACCACCATACAACAATTGCTGTAGAAATCAATCAAGCAGATAATAATAAACGAGTATATGGTGGCCAAATTAGCATGTGGTAGTAGGTTGGCCTAATGTGGATCCACTGGTTACTGTAGCTAATGTGGATCCACTGGTTGCTGTAGTTAATGGATCCACCGGTTGCTGTGGATCCACCGGTTGCTGTGGATCCACCAGATGCTGTACATGGCAGTTGTGGATGCTTTCCCATCTGCACAGCTATGGGTTCTTGTTTGCTTCATCAGCATATTAACGTCATGTGACTTACCCTCTCCCCCTAAACATCAAAATGATGTTTTATTATCCAAAAATATGCCCCCTTAGTGTTAGCAAGCGAGGAGGCAGCAGCTCTATGGTAGTTATGCCGAAATCTGCACACACCTCACTGTAAAAAAAATGTGTAAAAACATTTTTAGGTCATTCGAGTTGCAAATTGGAACTCATTTTTACAGCTCACTTCCAGTATCTTTTTTACAGTCCATTGCTTCCTTAACCCACATTTCTATTTCAGAATCTTCATCTCCCATGAAAGTTCAAATCCCATTTGCAATTGATATACAAGTTGACTCCAAAATGAACCCTTAATGGCCAAATCACTATTGCTCAATAATAATACCGCTAACTTGGCCCTCGTTCTGGGATTATGCGCACGTGCACCAATCATAGGGTAAGGGATCGTCAAGCGTATAGGTCATTGTGCATGTGTACGTGTATGTACGTGTACGCGCAACGATAACGTAATTAGCGCGGGGTCATGTATAATCAATCAATCAATCAATCAAGCAATGTAAAGCCCAAAGGGCATATGCAAAATAAACGGGGGAAAAAGAATGTCAAGTGACTGAGGGAGGCTACTCAGGTGTAATATAAAAATGATTTATAAGTACCCTTCAGCGCTTATGCGATTATTATGCATGTTGTCTATAGAGGGTTATAGTACTCAGTTGTGTCTGTGTACGTGTGTCAGGTCAAAAATCAAATCTTAATTATAAGATTCTAATTTTTGATATCTTTTTCTGCCAACTTAGAGAAACCAGGAGAATTTTGAAGCGCTGAAATCGGCCAAGCCGTTGCGGAGATACTGTTGATTTCACTTCCCTTCGAACTTCCGTGAATATATCCGTGGGGCGTGGCTCGTGATAGAGAGGTGCCATCTCCACGCTCTTTGCACAAGAGCTAGTTCAGAACAAGAGTTTCAAGTTGCTGCTAAGAGCGTAGAGATAGCTTCACTCTAGCACCTGCCACGCCCCACGGATATATTCACGGGAGTTCGAAGGGAAGTGAAATCAACAGTATAGTCCTTCACTATTCGATTTAATTATACGGAATTTGAAATAATTCTTAACGTAGTGGGCGAGACTTCTCTATTTAAATGAAAATTGTGTGTCATCGATGCTTTTGTGTATATCTCTGGATTGGAGCCACCAATTCTCTTCAAATTTGAATGGTGCACACTACAACATATTTGAATCTGATAGACAGAGAATGATTATTACCTAAAAATGCCTGATTTTAGCAGCCTGGGTAGATCATTAAAATAGTTCTTTAAAGCCTCTTCACTCATGCTTATACTTATGCCAGCATCAGCACAGATTGCTCCAAGACACAACACTTTGCTCAGCAGTAGTTAAAATTGTTGCCCTGCCCACTTTTTCATGATCATTAATTTTCTCAGGTCAATCCGTGAAAAAGTAAGCTGGTAAGAGCGATTTTGTGCACCTAACTACTCATAGATAGAGGTAAAGAATATGTATGTTTGAGTTTTCATCTATTCACAATTTTGATCATGCAATTATGACATTATTTTTGTAAGAAATGTACATAGTGCAAGTATAAAGCTATGAAATCATAAAATATAGTGCTGATATTCAAATTCTACGCTATTTTTTACCCCTGGGAGCAACTTCTTCTCTAATAGCTTATCAAGAACTCGCGGATCTCCATTCTTGCACACACACTCCCTTGTTCCAGCTGCTTACATAGAAAACTCTGTACACGTATCCGCCCACGCACGACTTCCGGTTTGACATCGCTACTTTGATTGATTGCAGCATCATAATAATTTGCAGCATCATATACGAGCCCCACACTAGCGAGTTGGCTCTAGAATTCGCATTATATTATATCTCGTATATACGTCATAATAATAGTGGTTTTTCTCTGCGACGATCATCTGGTAACATTACATCACAGTGCAGTAGACGCGCATGCGTATATAAATATGTGCTATAAGCTAGCTGAACTTAGGAAGCGTAGATCGAGAAATCTAGAGACAATGCTGGCCCAGAGAAAAGAATTCCTCAAGCATCGAATAGCAGATGCTAGCTAGCTACTAAAGAATGGATCAAATTAGCAAGACCGCTGAACAGAAAGAAGAAAGTAAGAGATAGAAGGCAAGGCATCCTGCTCAAAGCACAGCTACAGAGAAAAGACAGCGCTTGAGGGAGAGTGCAAGTCAGCAGTTGATGTCACAGACAGCTGAGGAAAAGAGAGGCCAGTCTCAGAGAATGCAGACCAGAGATTGTCTTCAGAAAGAGAGGCCATTCTCATTGTTTCACCCTTGCTAAAAGGGAACATGCATCACATTCAGCCCCACAATGCATTGCATTTGTCTAGTATAGATTTTGGGGCCACACGGCTTGGTTTTGATATGATGCTGCAGTCATAGTCCAGCTAAATTTTTGGGCTGATTAGCTGCTTGAAAAGGTAAATTATGCAAGGCATTGAACTGTGCCATCATCAGCTCAACAGATATTACTTTACGACTATGTGATTATACAAGCCTGTAGGAAGCAAAATTTTAATGGTCAGGCCAGGATGTGGGTGTGGTCAAGTGAAATGGGTGTGGCTACATACTATTCTGCATAAAATTATGCTGGTGAACATTTTAGGTGTGTTGAACATTATAGGTAGAATTTTGAGCAGTGACTGGCAACTTGCTGATTCCCTTTTGACACAAGATATGATACATCAAGGGTGCATTGAGTCACGAAGTGGCAAGAGGGCATGTAACTGCCATACATATAGACGGCATAGTATAAATACTAGTACATGGTAGGCTCTGTCAGCATATATGCCCGTTTACTGCAGTAAACTGTAGCTAAATATACTACCAATTTATATATCACCATCTACACTAGTTGTATGCCCTCTCACTGCTTTGATTCCATTTCGGCATGCATGACACGATGAATAACATGCACACAGCTGTGACATCTATTCTTGGGAAGTTAACAAGTTATTTTAATTTTAATAATGGAATTCGATTATACACAGAAGGACAGATGAACAGAACCTAAATGAAATTGGAAAACAGTTTGTTTCTGTAAATTCTAGATATTTTCCCAACACATGCACAAACCAATTATAAACATTTTTTATTTATTTTTTTTTTTTAATAATGGAATTTGATTATACACAGACAAACAAACAAGTCCAAGTCATGGCACTCATTGGTTTGTGCATGTGTTGGGAAAATATCTAGAATTTACAGAAACAAACTGTTTTCCAATTTCATTTAGGTTCTGTTCATCTGTCCTTCTGATAAATTTATAGCTATTAATCATACATTCTTGGGAAGTTAACAAGTTATTACACTTCATGTCTGGAAGTATATGTTTAGGGGGCTGTAGCCCCCCTGCCCCCCTGGTTCCTACACCTATGTAATTCTGTATTAACTAAAACGTGAAAATCTGTAAAAATTCAGATAAACCGTATACTTGGAGGCACTGCAATTGCCTACATGATATGAAATAATGGTCATAGCTGGTATCTCTGACTCTATTGGCATGCACCATCTATATTAAATCTGCACTACATCAAAAAAGGTGACAAACAAGTAGTAAAGGAACTAATTATTCTTACCCCCCTTACCAATGAGGGAAACATGTAAATACCTTTAAAATAGAGCAGTGCAGGAATGACTTGAGAAAGGAGATCCAATACTTCCTTGTCCAAGTCGTTGCTTTTTATAGCTAGTTAGCTGTTTTATGGAACTTTCTAGGAATTTTGGAAAATTCATAAGCACAAACTAGCCATTGATGAATTGAAGGTTGGGACCATCTTGAATGAAACAGTTTATTAGAAAGATTGACATCTCACAGGGACTTATACACTCAAACCTTTGAGCAAATTCATAATGCAGCTATTGATAAATTGAAGGTTGTGACCATCTTGAATAAAACAGAAAGATTGACATCTCACAGGGATTTATACACTCAAACCTTTGGGCAAATTCATAATGCAGCTATTGATGAATTGAAGGTTGGGACCATCTTGAATAAAACAGTTTGTTAGAAAGATTGACATCTCACAGGGACTTATACACTCAAACCTTTGAGCAAATTCATAATGCAGCTATTGATGAATAGAAGGTTGGGACCACACATTTTACTATGTTTAGTGTGAATTTGATACACACCTGCACACCTGGTCACGTTCATTACTTCAAAAAGTTGGGAAAGTTGCTACTATAATGTAGTGCATCGTCATCATTCATTAGCATCATCATTAATTTATGTACAAGTGAGAGTAAAAATATTTCTTCTAAATGAAAGAGTGATGTAGGCTTGAATACATGACTAAAAAGTACAGAAGCAAGGTGCTGGCTATGTACTTCATAAGCTCTACAGAATTGACCCCTACAATTGACATAAACCCTACATCGCTGCTGCCATATACTTTTGGCTACACCTTGCAGCAATGTAGGGTTTATGTCAATTGTAGGGGTCAATTCTGTAGAGCTTATGAAGTTCCTATTTTCATAATGATAGAACATAGCACAGCAAGGGAGTTTATTAAAATGGTATTAACTTTCCCAACTTTAAGTGAAGTAATGAACATGACCAGCAGTGAGGATCATAACTCTTTTGACAAAATGGGAAGTGTTGATCGGCCATACTATGATACGGAGATATATATCCCACCTAATACATTTACATTTACTCCAATAGAGATAAGTGCTCTTACTGTCATAAATTCCCTCCCTTAGGGTAAAGTACATTTATGACTCATAAACGCACTGTTCCCCAGGCTATGAATAACAGCAGTTTTAGGTTTTCTGATTGGAAGATGATAATGAAGATAATGATAAGATAACATTGTCATTACTATTACTAAAGAATCTATTTCTGTCTCTGGGTAGTTTATAGCTGATTGTTGGAAAATGAAGAAGTCATCTGGTACTGGGTCACAAGGATTTTCATATTTCTTGCAATTTTCCACTGGAAGAAATTATTGTCTAAGGCCCATTTGGTGTATTTTTTTTGGCGTCATACCTTCCACTAGCTTAGCTAGTCTGTTCACTGTCGCTAGCAAACACAAAACTTGGGTGGAGGAACTCGTTAATAGCTGGGTGTGGTGGGCATGGGAGGAGTTCGAGTTGAACCGTAGCCGTCGTAGTCTTAGCACGAGGCTCTGTAGAGTTGGCATCTGAACAACCGCACATCCCAGGACAGAGACAAGCCATGGCAGGAGTTTTCCTTTTATTTCGTAACTAAGGGGTAGCTACGCTAGCTAAAACTACAGACCAACCAATGAAATCGTGTGCCCTGGGGATATATAGCAGGTAGTCCTGGTGATTATGGCATTTATTGGCCATAATCACCAGACTACTGTGTTCTAACTACGTATTACATATTCCTAAGTCCAATGGGATGTATTATACCAATAATTATGATGTCAGACCCAAAGCAAATCTTGATTCTAAGAATTTGGGTAAGCATTCACGAGCATAAACCAGCTATTGATGAATTGAAGATTGGGACCATCTTGAATAGAATTAATTGAAAAACAAAAACAAAAACAAAAAAACCAACTTTTATACAGTCCATCTATTCAATGTGATACCTCACAGACTTACACTCAAAGCCTTCACATGGTTGGGACCACCATGAATGAACAGTTTGTTAGATGACTGATCTAAAGGAAGCCATCTACCGTATAGCGGGTATATTTCGAGGGGCGAAAAATTCGTGATTAGACCTTTTTGTCTTATTTCGCGGGGAAATCATTCGTGGTTTAGAAAAAAAACACCTGGCCAGCAGCACATGCATGCACACAGAGCTATGAGCTAGCTAGCTGAAGCTTTGATGGCATGTACAAGTCTAGGCCAAATTTCGTTTGAGACTACGTTCTAGACAGGTTAAGATACCTGGAATGCCGTAGTTAGTGAAGCGTTATAATTATTGTGCAGCGATCCTTTTGCCGTGGCATAGTTCTGCCGCCTCGAAGCCATCTGATCATGTGGCTCTATTTTTCTTCAGCAAGGTGAGTCTATCCATTGTAGAGTCACAGACGCATGAACTAGACACAACTTTAGTGATTAGTCTGAGAGTCTGGATGATTCGCGTGGTTAAATATTCGCAGACGAAAGAGAAATCTGTGAAACTTTCACCCCTGAAATATACGGTATTCTCACATGGACTTCCACTCAAAACCTTTGGGAAAATTCATATGCACAATTATGACCACCATGAATAAAAGTTTGCTAAAATGATATTGATGGTAGCTGAAGAAAGTTTATACAGTCAATGCGACAATCTCACTCATCTGTATTACTAGAAAGTGTGTCAATTACTAGCTAAAATAATGGTAAGCATCACAAATAATTTCTAGTTATAAAAAGTCATAATTTTCAGGTGATCACTCGTGGCTGAACTATTTACACTTCTGGTAGCTCACATCAGTGGACTGTTCGTAGTCTTCCCGGTCCAGCATTGAGAGCGAGATTTCCAATTCATCACTTCTCCTTATGGTTTGTGATCGTTTCTTCAAATGCCATGTAGTGAATATCTTCTTTGCTATTTTAATCAGTATATACCCTGCTATGAACATCAGAGGACTATAAGCCAGAAATAACTGTATTCTGGTATACAGTTCGATATACTGATGATAGTCCAGCTGATTTATTCTTAAGTGGTAGTTGCACAATGTTATTCCATTCAAAATGGACAACAGTGTGAAGAGGAACGTGTCCAGTCTGTTGTGCCATTTCTTTTTGTAAGGTTGGGTCCACGAGTGGATTCCTAGAGTCAGTATGAACTGAATCTCCAACAGGAAGTAGAACATGGAACTATCTATAAGAGCATACAGAAGAAGAGCTAATAATCTGTATATGAAGTATAAACCAGCAAAATATCTGTGCTCGTCTTTGAAAGTGCCTTGAAATGAATCAAAGAAAGGTTTGAGTTTTTCCAATGGTATTATCTTGCATAAGATGTCAGTGAACTTTGATTCTTGTATTCTAAACAGCACAAATACCTTGTAGCACAAAGGAAATGATAGCAGAAGAAGAGGAGGTAATAAACCCATGAAAACCAACACAAAGATTGCTGGTATGGCATATGGTAAGTGATAACCTTTGAAGTAATCAAACTCTCCGTAATAAAAAAACACATTATTCTTCCTTGCTCATGTTTTTACCAAAGAGGGTAACTGGGGTAAGAATTTGAAGAGATACTTTGGTGGACCGTGCATAGCAGATGACTAGAAAACCTGATAATCCATGTATTATTGATTGAGAGATGTAGGTTTTTCTACCCTTTATCTTCTGAATGTACTTGTTGAGTCTGTTGAGTCGTGTGTTCATCAGTGCTACGGTCAATAAAACAAGGAGTAGGGAATATATCACTGTCACATAGTTAAAGGCAATAATGTTCAGTGAAGTTGCACCTTTGAAGAGACAAAATGATAATTCAGAGTGTGCAAAGAACTTCAAGTTGAAGAAGCTAGTAATGAAGTTCAGAATTTCTAGAAATATGCCTGCTTCTCTGGTGAAGTCTATCAAATAATTTTATTTGCAAGGTCTCAAATATTTGGGTGTAGAATATAAATGCATTAAGTGCACCACTTGCTAATTTAATATCAAACAATATCACCAGTAGAAAGAGGATTGTTACTGGAACAATTTCAGATAGTATGTACAAGCCCCCCATGAACAATATTTCTCTCTCTTGCAGTCCAAAGTATTTTGAGTGTGGTAGAATACTGACATATTTCTTTTACATCTAGAGCACACTCTTCCAAGACGGTTTTCATTGCATACTTCCCTACTCACTTCACGAATAGATGCGTTTGTTGATAAGAGTATTTCTGAATTATTTTTATCTTTCCAACTAGTACAGAATCCCACAGGACAGTTGGAAGTCCGAAAGCTATTATCAGTGATTTCACTGTCGTCTGTCACATTGTACCCTGCCCAGTAACCAGCTACTAAAATGGCTTGATATGTAGTCAAGTTACAACTCTGTATGCCGAGGTACTTTGTGGCAGTTAAAGACGAGCACAAGCATTCGTATCTCTCTTTGTCAAATATATATCCAGGTGGACACTCTTGCAAAGTAATATTGAAAGAAAGTTCAATATCTTGTAAATTATTCAGCGATATTCTTAATTTTGCTTGACTTCTCGGTTTTCCTAGTACCCTCAACTTATTTTTTGTCAAGTATTCATGAGCAGGGTCAATGGATACAGATCCATTAAATATTGTTAAAATAGACACTTTGAAAACTCGTGATACTACTGTGCTATTGGTGTCATCCAGTAGAATTACATTTATTCTAGTTTTCTTTCCTGGTATGAATTTGTTAGGAATATCGTAGACTTTGAATTTGCTGCCTATTGTGGCTATGTCTGTGTTGTTTTGATAATCCTCAAAGGTGAAGTTAGCTATCAAGTTCAATGCTTCAAGGTAATTTTCAGCTTCTGGATATATCATTTTGCAAGGATCTACAGAATATAAATATATGGATTGCTTGTGGAGTTCTGTCAAGTTAAGTTGACGTGAGTTGTATGTATTTAAAGTGTTATTGCGGAAAAATAATGTGATATTTCTTTCATCAACCTTTTTCATATAATCACCCACGTACTTGATGAAGCATTTTCTCACCGTTGAGGATCCAGGATCATCTAGTGTCTCTTGGAAAATGGCCCCACCTTTACCAGATGCACTGTTGTTAAGAAATCTTATAGAAATATCATCATTGACGTGAATTGCAGAAGAACCTTGTAACCCTATAGCACCTCCTTCATAACCATGGTTACTTTGGAATGTGATATTGGATCCTTGCTGAACATCCATAGCACTCGACACTATGTAAATAGCAGTTCCAATATTTTCCTTAAACTCTGTTTTTCCTCGAAGAAATATACTAATTTTATTTGTTAGCAGAATTCCTTTGCCATGGTGACGTATTTGGTAGGTCATTTTTAAATATCGATTCATGTGGGTCACATGGTTATGGATGAATGTACAGTCTTGAAAAACCGGTTTGGGTAAAATACCATCTGTTATAAACTTTCGAGAAGTGTATGGATTGATCTTAACAGCAGCTCCATAATGTGCTTTATTATTGTTCCATAAGCACTTGTGAAATTCAAATGTGTTGTTGTTGTTGTAGTTAGTGGGAGCAGCATATAAATATACGCCTCCTCCTTGTTCGGCTGTATTGTTGGAAAAGTTACAATTTGAGAATTTTATGAGATTTTGGTTCATTTTTGATGACTTGTGAATATAACCAGCTCCTACTGCTCCTCCCCTTTTTTGCGCTCGATTGTATTGAAAATCTGATTGGTTCACAAGGACGTTACTGTCATGTGATGAATTTGTGAAGGATAATTGCAGTGCTCCTCCATATCTAGCACGGTTATTATTGAATGTGCAGTTGAATATGGTCAAATTAACATGATGTGTCTCTCCTCTGAAATAAACGTTCATTCCACCTCCCCTGACAAAATCAATTACATCATTACTTTTAGTCCGTGCAAACTGATTTTCGAACTGTGGATCAGTTTCAGCCGAGTTACAAGAAAAACTGACTCATGCTATTAGCTAATGTAAACAAACAGTGCAAACAAAATCTGGATGAGTATAGCTATATATTTTTTTTCTGGGAGACACCTAATGTGTGTCCAGTTGAAGTAATGAATACCCACATGTCTCCTTCATCATCTTCCTCTCCAAAACCATAAATGATGCACACTTCTTTATCAGTTGAAGTAGGTTCACCAACAGCCGTAGCAGATGTGGGTTCACCAGTTGCTGCAGCTATTGTGGATCCACCAGTTGAAGTAGGTTCACCAGCAGCTGTAGCCGATGAGGGTCCACAAGTTGCCGTGGCTGTCATGGATCCACCAATTGCTGTAGCTAATGTGGATCCATTAGCTAATGTGGATCCAACAGTTGCTGTAGCTAATGTGGATCCATTAGCTAATGTGGATCCAACAGTTGCTGTAGCTAATATGGATCCATAATTGGTTGTTGTAGCTAATGTGGATCCACTGGTTGCTGTTGTGGATCCACTAGATGCTGTGGCAGTTGTGGATGCTTTGTCAAATAAGGTTGTCTGCACAGCCATGGGTTCTTGTTTGCTTCATCAGCATATTAATGTCATGTGACTTACCCTCTCCACCTAAAAGTCAAAATGCTGTTTTATTGTCCAAAAATAGTTCGGAGACATCCCCTTAGTGCTAGCAAGCAAGGAGGCAGTAGCCTCCTCTGCTATGGTAGTTACGCCCCTGGTATTACCAGAGAAATCTGCACACACATTACGAATGTGTAAAAACAACCCATTTTTAGGTCATCTGAGTTGCAAATTGGAACTCAGGTTGTTTTAGCTACACATTTACAGCTCACTTCCAGTGTCTTTTTACAGTCGATTGCTTCCTTACACCACATTTCTATTTCTGAATACTCGTCTCCCATGGAAGTTTGAATCCCATTTGCAATTGATATACAAGTTGACTCCACCGGCCCGTAGCAACCGGTCAGGCCAGTCAGGCCATGGCCTGACCACTTTTAAACCTTTGACCCGATACCCCTAAATGAGTATTAGGGCTCACTCAACTATAATGCAAATTCCCAAGCACACTGCATGCCCATAATGCTTTGATATCTACCTAGCTTTGATATACTGAAAAGACATATAGCTAACATTACTGTTAGTGCTAGAAACTTCAGGCTCAGGCTCAATTTCTTTCCCAGAAAGCTTCAGGCATCTTTTCTTTCAGTATCAATTATATGACCTAGATGTGGGTGTCTGGATTCAGTGGATTGGTGGAATGGAATGGAATACTGGAATCTGAGATTTTGATTATTAACACACATTCTTCCATGTTCTATATTGCAAGGGTATTAAATCTGTGATTGCTAGCAACAATTGTACCAATTCAGATGCAGGAATCTATAGCTAGTGTGATGCAGTTAAAGGTTGTAGCAGCTTTGTGTTAAACATAACCGTGAAAAAATTGCTTTTCGCAGAGGGTTAGAGTACACAACACAAGAGACGTGATCAACATGATCACGTACTATAGTTCCCTTAGGATGTTTGCTGAGTAATGAAAATACATATCTACACTGCAAAAACGAAATTGTTATTTTAACGAATTTACTTAGTTAGGTGAGATTAATCATTTGAAATCTGTCAAAATGACAACATATTTTTGGTGAATATAACAAACTGTTTGGTTGTTTCAACAATGATTAGTCTTGCGTACCACTCATGTTTATTGAAATAGCAATTCTGTTTTTTTCAGTGTACATATCACTTGAAGGTAGCTAGTAGGCCCGAATAAATAATGCTGGCATTGCATATATATAGAAGCATTGAGCAATATCTGTTTATAGCTACATATAGCTACAGTATCAGTCTCACCAGATGGTAATATGGAATGTGGATGTGGGATTCAGCATATGACAGATACAATACTCAAGAGCTGCATGATCTTACGTTTCAGTAATGTATAGTCTTTTCAAACAAACAGGGCAAACAAAATCTGGATCAGTATGCTGAAAGGGATATTTTCTGGGAGACACCTAATGTGTTGAAGCAATGCATACACTCCACCCAGTGCACATGTCTCCTTCATCATCTAATTCTTCCTCTCCAAAACCACACACTTCTTCATCATTAAGTTGAAGTATAGGTTCGCCAACAGCTGTAGCAGATGTGGGTTCACCAATTGCTGCAACTATTGTGGATCCACCAGTTGAAGCAGGTTCACCAACAGCTGTAGCAGATGCAGGTCCACCAGTTGTCGTGGCTGTCGTGGATCCACCGATTGCTATAGCTAATGTGGATCCACCGGTTGCTGTAGTTAACATGGATCCACCGGTTGCTGTAGCTAATGTAGATCCATGCACCAGTTGCTATAGCTAATGTGGATCCATGCACCGGTTGCTATAGCTAACCGGTTGCTATAGCTAATGTGGATCCGTGCACCGGTTGCTATAGCTAATGTTGATCCATGCACCGGTTGCTATAGCTAATATGGATCCACCGGTTGCTATAGCTGATATGGATCCACCGGTTGCTATAGCTAAGGCCACTATTAGTAGAATGATTGTTTCCTGTCTACCGCCCGCGTATTGAAAATGTCACCGCATCAAAAATTATTACTGCCTATAGCGCCTGCCATTGCTCATGCGCGCAGTAGAGCGCGCACATTTGGCTTCACATGCAGCTCTTTTTGGGAAAGCCCGTGGTGAATGACTAATCTCGTGGGCTGCGAGACTAGTGAATGATGAAGACAGGACCCTTGAGACAAACAACGAAGCAGTAATAGAATAATTATAATAACCGCCCGCCCGCAGCACTTGTGGATATTTTCTTGGACAGGAAACTAGGATTCTATAAATAGTGGCCTAATATGGATCCACCAGTTGCTATAGCTAACCGGTTGCTATAGCTAATGTGGATCCATTGGTTGCTATAGCTAATGTGGATCCACCAGTTGCTATAATATATAGCTAAGGCCAATGTGACTAAATACCTTCACTTGCTCAAATTGGATGAGGGAGCCCCCCCCCCCCCCCCCCCATTATGCTTTTTAGCACTGCCACTATTTTTGCCCTATTCTGCTCAAATATATATGCCAACACAAAACACGTTAACGGTCATTATATTGCAGCATTATACAAGATTCTACATAGTCTTCAAGGGAATTATTTTGTCTCTTTCCAAGTTTCACTAAGCAGTCTTTCTCATGCAGCCAAAATTAATGGTTGCACTGCTAGTGGTGATGCTGAATTACAGATGCAACACCTACATCACATTCACATGCATCACTGTAATTAATGTGTAAAAACAACCCACTTTGAGTTGCAATTTGCATTTGTTTTTACAGTGATGTAGCTTTTAATTAGCACTTAGCAACTAGCCAACTACTATTTGATTCACTGCTGAATAGAAAGAATAGACCTAGTGTATGGCATGTAGTAATGGGTTGTAATGCCAGAAATTATGCCAAATTATGCCCTTTGCCATGATGTACCTATAATTATGCCAAAATTTATGCTGGCCTGTGCCTAGCACTAATAGATAGACCACCATACAACAATTGCTGTAGAAATCAATCAAGCAGATAGCTAATAATAAATGAGTATATGGTGGCCAAATTAGCATGTGGTAGTAGGTTGGCCTAATGTGGATCCACCGGTTGCTGTAGTTAATATGGATCCACCAGTTGCTGTAGCTAATGTGGATCCACCGGTTGCTGTAGCTAATGTGGATCCACCGGTTGCTGTAGTTAATGGATCCACTGGTTGCTGTGGATCCACCAGATGCTGTACATAGCAGTTGTGGATACTTTGCCGTCTGCACAGCTATGGGTTCTTGTTTGTTTCATCAGCATATTAACGTCATGTGACTTACCCTCTCCCCCTAAACATCAAAATGATGTTTTATTATCCAAAAATATGCCCCCTTAGTGTTAGCAAGCGAGGAGGCAGCAGCTCTATGGTAGTTATGCCGAAATCTGCACACACCTCACTGTAAAAAAAATGTGTAAAAACATTTTTAGGTCATTCGAGTTGCAAATTGGAACTCAGATAACCCATTTTTACAGCTTACTTCCAGTGTCTTTTTTACAGTCCATTGCTTCCTTACACCACATTTCAATTGATATACAAGTTGACTCCAAAATGAACCCTTAAGGTGGCCAAATCACTATTGCTCAATAATAATACCGCTAACTTGGCCCTCGTTCTGGGATTATGCGCACGAGCACCAATCATAGGGTAAGGGATCGACAAGCATATAGGTCATTGTGCATGTGTACGTGTACGCGCAACGATAACGTAATTAGCGTGGGGTCATGTACCCCTCAGCGCGCATGCGCAGAGGGTTATAGTACTCAGTTGTCAGTTGTGTCTGTGTACGTGTGTGTATCTGTTACATCCATACCTGGACGAGCAGCGATAGAGATGCTCCAACTTCAGTCTCAACGATGTCTAAACAATGCGCTCGAGTGTTTAAACTGGCCAGATTTTTTGATAAAGGCCTGGATCCGCAAGCATGTTACCTACTAGTCTCGCGGGCCCGACCTTTTACCAACCGCGAGGGAAGGAAAGAGTCTGGTCAACATTGTTTCAACTTGCCAAAGATTTGGTGGCGGGCATGCGCAAACGTCACGATACGTCACGACTCTCAAACGGATTTTTTCGCGCGTGCACTTGTGCAGAGATCTCGTTGGTGATCATATATAATAGGAAAAAGAAAAGGCTGCATGGTCCAGGGTGTGCATCAGCCAAAGGGAGAGGGCCTAGGGACGAGGCCAGGTACTTGCAGGAGTTGCACTGGAAAAATTTCCGACACTTTCTGACCAGAAAGCTGTTTCCAAGCCTCCTCCCACTCTCTTGAATAGCCGCCTCCAGTCTATAATCATATTCCTGCTCTGCCATGTGGCGCTAAGAAATCTGGAGCGCAGATTTTTCCTAAATTCGTGATGTATAATAACGTCGTAGTCGCGCCCCTCCTTCCGAAGATTGCTGACTGTGCACAACAAGATCGTGTATTGGATTTGACCAGACTCTTTCCTTCCCTCGCTGTTGGTAAAGGGTCTGGCCCGCGAGACTAGTAATCTACCGTACCGTGCGCGTGCGAGGCAGCCATAGCATTGCGTAAAGTAAGTTTGACGACCATTTCCTAGTCTGATGGTCGAGACAGAGAGCCTGGGTGACACGAGTTCTCCAAGCATGTGGACTCTGCTAGCTAGCTCAACTGCTTTATAAATGAATGGAAATGAATGATACTTTTAAATACCTCCTGCTCATCAGTTATCTGCTCAATACAGTATCTGTAATAATTATCGATAATTGCTATAACACTGAGGGTTAGCACTTCAGTGCTCATTATTTTCTGTTGCTGATCTGAGGGTGGGTAGGCTTTTCCAATTTGATTTTCGTATACTAACCTTCGTGAGAAAATCAAGAGATCGATTGCACGCTATTTTAGAGATTAATGTTCAGAGTCTGTTTATCTGCATCATCAGAGAGTATCTGAGGGGAAAAGTTTGTGATAAATCAATTTTAGCCACTAGATGATTTATTAAGCAAATTTTCATACCCTATCCCAGGAACATTCCCCATAATAGGTCACACACACTTTCATGCACATCCAACTGTGCCTGCACCAGAAACCTCTTCAGCAAGGTCACCTTATACGTACCTCCTCCATGTCAAACCCCTGAGGGCATATGCATTTGAGTGGGCATGCCAGGATTCTTGATGTATACTTAGGGTATTATTGTGGTGTGAGTTAATTACGTATCTTTAATTAATCTGAGAGAAAAGGGGCCACTTGGTTCACTTCTGTAATTGGAAGACGTAGGATTCCACCTATAATGACAGGGTCCTCCTTTGAATTATGAACATACTATAGTTCATATAAAGTGAATTTAATTGAATTATGTGATGAAAATACTCAATTCTAAATACAATGTTCTTTCTCCTACACTTTCATTGTGCTTCGTCTTTTTCCTCAAAGGGATACCAAAATACATATTAATCAGTGTCCCAAATGTTGTTGTGGATGTTAAACCACATCCCTTCAACAGCAATAGATCTAGCTATTGTCTGTAAGGGGGCGGGGAACGGGAATGTGGGGTAGGGAACTGTTACTCACTATAAGACATACAAGAGGAACGATGATGACTACATTCTTGCCAGGATTTCCTAAACTCTGTTGCTCGACAGCATGCTGATACGTACTAGCTAAATTACAAATCGGGTTATTGAACCTTTCCTATCCTTTAGGCATAAATTTCTTGCATGTTGAAGTTTATCAAATTGACTTCAAAGAGTGAATTTATAGTGTGGAACTAGCTCTAATGAGCTCCAGTTTCATAGACGTTCAAGATTCCAGTACAGATATAGTGAGCTAGCAGCAGTTTCTGAAGCTGTTACGACAATGGGTGACTTAACAATACCACCATTCCAGTAAAAGACCTCCTGCACCAGCATCAGTAATATCTTGCTGGATATTTTAGATGGCTCGTGATTAATGTCATAAACATTATTCGATCTTCATGGTCAAGTTTTTTATGTATGCTTCTTTAAAGTGTCTTCAAACTTAGTTCTTGACTAACAGGATCTTGTGTGAGCGGTTAGATTGTGGGCGTAATCATATGGCGCTTGGGGGTTTGTATTTCACAATGAATAAGATTATTATGGAGCAACATAATAATATGTTAGCTACTCCACTTCCACAAAGTAGCTATGAATCTGTGAACTAGATTGAGAAGGTGCCACATTTCAGTCACAACCCACCATGGATAGGAATGGTTCTGGGGCCACAACATTCACATATCTTGTGGTGCGACTGGACACCTCCCCTTCCGCGGAAGTAGTCTCGCGGGCCAGACCGCCTTCCGCGAGACTACCGCGGAAGGCGGCCTCCCATCATTCCATTCCAGTAGAGGGTCAGTCCTAGGTCTAGTCGCCCTTTTGTGGTTAAATAACGTTGTGTGGTAAGGCAGACTTCCCTGGGGTTGGTAAAGGGTCGGCTACGCCAGTGTGCGCGCGCGTGCGCTGCGCATTTGTTTGGGGAGGTCCGCGCCTTAAACGTGATAAAGATTTTTGCTGGATGGAAGGTTGGAAGGAAACAGCTAGCTAGATAAAGCATGGAGAACCAGGATGAAGACGTCGATCGACCAAGACCTGGGTGAGTTGATAAAACAGCAATAGGAAATACGTATATTTCTCTAGCTAACTTGTGTGATGATAATTAGCTATTAATATGCACTTCCACCAACAGCTACGACCAGGATGAAGACCCACCAAGACCTGAACTTGAGGCAGTAGCAGAAACTTATGGTCATATTGGAACAGCAATCGTGGAGACACCTGGCACTATATACCCCTGCAACAATCCTTCTAAAATTGACAGTGTCTTTAGCATTCAGTACATAGTGGAACCACCTGAGTATGGGAAGTGGATGATCTTCAAACACCTGGATGAAATTGATGATACCTGGAAGGCCATACAAGGAGCTCTGGATACCGGTCGACTACAAAAGTACGTCAGCCGTGTCAAGCAGTGGCGTATCTAGCGAGGTGCTCAGGGTGCTCGAGCACCCCCCTCAGCTGCTAGCTAGCTTTTTCAGTAGGCTCGCTTCTATAGTTATCTATCCTAAAGCTGATCATCTAGCAAGCAGTTTAATATTACACTCACAGAAAGAGCAGCATTGGGTCAGAGTTCAATAATCACATCGGTGAGGCGCATGCGCCCGGCACGTTTTTACCCTAAATAATGCAGATCTCGATCTAAAATTTCTGTGCTTCTTTATTCAGCCTGCACCTCACTTCTGATCCTGTACGCTGGTAAAGTAGGGTAGCTAATACTTAGGCCGTCATCTGGGTATAATAAAGAGGATGTGGTTAATCAAAAGTGGGTGTGGTTCGCAAAAATTTCGCGCGCGCTTACGCGCGCATTCTCTATCTAGCACCCTCCTAGCTCAAATTCTAGATACGCCACTGTCAAGTGTACCACAAAGAGGTACAACCCAACAGAGAAAGGGCCTGGACCGTGCACCACAGCCTCTATCAATGTATTTCTTAATAGCTCTGAGGATCGAATCATCGATGATGTTGGACGTAGGCTTATCCAAATTGCCAGGCAAAACATAAGGTATAAGAAAAATGAAGACACACACGAGAGGAGATATGCACATGCTGGTGAAAGAAATGTTACCAATAAGATCCTCTACTGGAATAATGGGAAGCCTTCTAATGAGCGAAAGGGGAGGAGGCGTCCAGGCATCACAAAAAGCAAGGAAGATGTGTGGAAAATTAATGTTGTAGAGGCACCAGAACCGTTCCTATCCAAGGAAATCTATGGCTGGTGGGTTGTGAGTGTCGAGACTAACCAAGCCACTGAAATGTGGTATCTTCTCAAGAGGCAGATAGAGAGTGGTGCAAACAACCCTGGAGTCATCAAAATGGAATGCATTCCCAAAATACATCAGCGCTCACCTGAGAAGCCAAGATTCCTCATCTACACCAGCAATGAGGACAAGGATAAAGTTAAAGAATGGCTGAAGATACTTGTCAAGGCAGAACTAAGTTACAAGGAAAAAAAACAGAAACGGGCCCACTAAACTGGCTTGCTAAAACTTTTCTGCCCATTCAACGTAGCTAGCTGATATCCGGAATGTCTTTACTTTAGCTAGTAGTGTGTTAAAAAACCTCTGTTGTAAAATTTGTATCTGGCATTATGAAAAATAATCCTAGCCTGAAACCTGAAGGAAACTTGATAAGGAAATTCATGATCATAGGATACACAAGGGCAGTGACAACAGTTTTAAATGTCATGAAATATGCTGTGTCCTTGTGTAGCTATATCCTACAAAAAATAGCTACCAGTCTACACTAAGACCCACTAATAGTACTCAGGACTAGAGTGTAGTACATTATCAGCAACCACAAAACAAAAAAGGTGGAGGTAGCTACGTATAGGAGTTACCAAAGTATGTTTGCTCAGTCTACAAATATGGAAAGAAGAAGGGCGTGTAGGTTGTAAGCCTCAAGCCATTACTTGAGCGTGCTAATTCATGGTTAAAAAGTGGTGTTTTTGTCACTTTTTGTGACCGAGTTATTACGTAACTACACGTAGCCTCCTCCTTTTAAGGGCGACGAATGTTAGACCCTCCCACAAGTCAACAATACGTACCAAGTTTGAAGGCACTTTAAAAATAATATCAAGATTCTGAAGACCTGACTATCAATGGCTGAAGATCACAATGAAGATCAACCAATTCGTGGCTATTATGGAACAGCAATAGTAGAGGAATCTAGCACTGAATTGCTCTGCAGTCAACCTTCAGAAATTGACAGTTTCTTCAGTATTCATTACATCATAGAACAGTCAGGGTGTGGGAAGTGGATGATCTTCAAACACCTGGATGAGATTGATGATACCTGGAAGGCCATACGAACAGCCCTGGATGAGGGTCATCTAGAAAGATACATCAGTCGTATCAAATGTACCACAAAGAAGTACAATCCAACTGAATTTGGGCCTGGCCCATGCACCAAGGCCTCCATTAGTGTATTCCTTAGCAGCTCTGAAGATCGAATTATTCAGGACATTGGACTCAGGCTCATCAAAATTGTCAAGCAAGACATCGAGTACAAGACCACTGCTGGTACAGGAGACATTATCCTCTACTGGAATGGTGGGAATCCATCCTATGAGCTAATGGGGCAGGAGTTTCCAGGCACCACCATAGACAAAGTGGATGTGTGGAAAATTAGTGTCGTGGAGGCGTCTGAACCGTTCCAGTCTAGGGAAATTTATGGCTGGTGGGAGGTAACTCTTAGATGTGACCAAGCCACTGAAATTTGGCACTTTCTCAAGATCCAGATAGAGAGTGGTAGGAGCAATCCTGGGATCATCAAAATGGAATGTGTTCCCAAAGAAGACCCCTCCTTGCCTGAGAGACTAAGATTCTTCATCTACACTAGCCATGAAGACAGGGAGATAGTTGGAAGGTGGCTCAGGAGACATGTCAGGACAGAAATAAGTTACCATACAAAGGATTAGAAAGACTGTCTTAGCTAACACATGTGTTGTGGTGTATTGTTGTGGTGTAGCTATAATGTTAAGAAGAGAAACTCCATGGTGCATATACCTACATAGCTAGCCCATGATGCTCTAAGGACCATTGATTCCTTAGCATCAACCCTTTTAGCTAGTGCTGGCAACAAAGGTAAAGAGGCAGAGGCATATGGGCTGATACTTGTGTTCACCTCCTTCTTTATCTTCTCACAACTAGCTAGTTTTAAAACTCAGAATCGTACTGAGTTATCGGGACTGACGTATGTTAGAGGAATAGCTGGTCTGCTTCCACATACGTAGATGCAAAGGATACAAGAGTGTGCAAGAGAAAGGAAGGAAACCACAATCAAGTCTACACCAATTTTTTTCTGCCCTCATAGCTACACACAGATGATTTTGTATCAGACCAGGAGTGATGGGGTTCATCAACACCATACCAACTAGGGGCATGGCCTGTGAGACTAACAACAATTAAGGATGATTTGATCTATAACTTAACCAATAATTGTGCTTTTATAAAGCTTCGAATTTTTGTGCTCACAAAGATATCACCAAGTGCTGAGCACAAGATCTGAGGTTGTGTGTACCATGCTGTCATAGCATAGGACTTCCATAGTCACTGTGTATAATTATGTTGTTGAAGATGCCACATCACTGATGATGCAACCTTGACCCATGCAACAAGCACTTTTGCTGTATTTGATTGTTTGATTGACTTCCTGCTTGTGTAGCCCCCCCCCCCCCCCCCCCCCCCCAATTCAGGAATTAATTAGTGATTGTTAATATCAGAATTATAGTTACCTTGAGATCCTCCTGAACCACCCTTTTCCTGGCTAGGCCTGATAGGATGGATTTCCACCCTCAAGCTATAAGAAGGTCAGCCTGTGTAATAACAGTGCCCTCCCTTAGATTCATAAAAATAATGACTAAAATAAAAGTGCTGAATTCTAGTGTAGCTATGTGATGAAATTATAAGCAATTCCAATTACATAAAATAAAGATGTTCTTTCTCATACACTTTCATTGTGTACCTTGATTTGAAATCTTTGTATTCTTCCTCGAAGGGATACCAAAATACGTAATTAGTGTCCCATAATTATGTTGTTGTGGATGTTAAAAGCAAATCCCTTCAACCATGACGGATCTATCGGCTCCAAAGGGGCGGGGAACGGGGTGGGGGTCTTAAACAAACTATCACTCACTGTTGGACACACAAGAGGAACATCCAGGGAAGATAAAATTTGATAACGATATCTTTCTTGCCAGGATTTACTAAACCCCGCAGCTCTACAGACTCAACAGCATGCTGATACTGAGAGCCATTCAAAATTACTGACTCTGCTGAAATCGGATCATTATCAGATATTTTATGATAATAACCTTTGTACTTCCCAATCCCTTAAGGCATGAACGAAAAAATGTCGCTTCAGGAAGGCGTGTTGAGGTTTTGTCGAAGAATGTGACTTCAAAATTAAGTGAATTTGTTGTGGAACTAGCTCCAATGTGCAGCTCAACCCAAGCTTTCAGAGGCATGCCGTAGTAAGAATTCGCATGTGTATCACCATCCAATTCCAGTAAGAAAGTTTGCTGACCAGAATCTTTAGCAGTGTAAAGGTGTTTTGAAGTGAAATGGACAACAGAGCTATTGGGATGAGTGTACATGTCGCTAAATGCCTTGTGATACCCTGCATTGCCATAGTAATTATACCTGCTGGTCATAAAGTCAAAATCTGTTCTGTTGTAAGTATAATAAGCCAATAAGCCAATGGCACTATCATCTCCAGCATCAGCTAAAATTAAATCTTTGATGTTTTTTCTCTGCTGTTGTACACTACTATAGCTCCGTTGTCATTGAAAGCTAGGTTTATTCTGCCACTGGGAAGGTCGATAGTGAAGATGTGATCGATATTAACTGCAACAAAGCCATCCAAATTCGGTTTGGTAGGATAGAGACCACGTAACTCTTTTTCCAAATTCTCTGCATACCATTTCGCTGACTGGCTTGCTACAGTTTCAGTCATGTTGAAGAATATTCGCTGTTCCTTCCAAGATTTTTCACAGTTCACCATGTTGTAGTGCTTTCTAACTGCTCTTAATCAACGTTTTTCCAGTTCCTCTTATTATTGGCACCAGGCAGTCCCCAAGTATGTTCAGGAATCTTCACGCAAAATCTTTGACTGAGTCCCATTCCCGGGTTCCAATTCAAATACCATTCAGGTTTCGGCTCCTTGAGGAGTTTATTATCAACAGCTTTACAATCAGATACTTGGATATAGGGTCCCATCCAAACCCTTATAACTTTGTGTCTCTTCTCATGGATGAAGGCTAATAATTAGGGACCGCTCTCAGTCTCTTGTACACACCCCACACTACCCACAACGTTTGGGGAATGGAGAACAGGAAGAGGCAAAGGAGCAGACTCGTTGTGACAATGACACTCCAGACAAACATTTCAGCAATATTATATGGAGAATAACCAGAGCTATATTAACGCTTTTCATTATAGCTTGCTTTTATCTTAGTAATAGGACTGCTGCTTACAGCAATTGATTATGAGCAGAATTTCTTATTATTATAAAAAAATATTTTAGCAACAATTCATAGCTATTATATAGCTATCCTGGAGAGTCAGTGTTAGCTAAAACTGGCAGGAAGTTATAGTATAGCTAATTATTTCTTATCCTTAGCAGCATGATGAATGGCTCCACCAGTAGCTCCAGCAGCGGTGCCAACTCCACCTCCAATAGCTGCGCCTGCAGCTGCTCCTATGGCTGCACCAATGAGCGTTCCAGGACCTGGTACAATGGATCCCAACACAGCACCGATCACAGCTCCGGCACCTCCACCAACACCTGCTCCAGCAACCGTACCAACTGTAGCTCCTACTCCTACTTGTTTATGTAAGTCATCAGTGTCTTCGCTTTGAGGTGATGGATTTTCAGATTCAGCTCTAATAGCTGCACCTACAGTTCCTCCTATGGCTGCACCAATGACCGTTCCAGGACCTGGTACAATGGATCCCACCACAGCACCGATCACAGCTCCGATACCTCCACCAACACCTGCTCTAGCAACCGTGCCAACTGTAGCTCCTACTCCAACTTGTTTATGTAAGTCATCAGTGTCTTCATTTTGAAGTGATGGGTTTTCATATTCAGCTCTAAGTTTGGCTTTTCCACCAACTGGTCCAGCTTTTATAGCACCTCTTACTTCAAAATTATGGGGATGAGAAGATATTTTGAAGGCTGCATGTAAATGAACAATTATTATAGGCAACTCTTAGACAGTTAGGCCACACAAACTTTATTTTAGCCTGCCCGCATCATATTTTTTATGGACGTACATTGAAATTTTGTGGATAAATTCTTATTGCTCATGCATGCGCACTAGAGTTCATTACTCCAGCTGGAGTTGTTGTACCTTCTGCTACTATATGCTTTGTCTACCAAGTTTTTGTTCTTGCTAGAGACTGGTAGTCTCGCGTAGCCAGACCCAATTCTTTCCTTTTTCTTGGGGGCGGGGAAAAGAAAGGGTCTGGTCAACACCCATAGAGAGTTTTGTTCTGAGTGCACCCAAATTCCGGTGCGTGCTTAGTTAGTGGTAAGGCACTGCTGTGCTTACAAACCCATTAAGACCAACTTGATACAACTCTAAACACAGCACATTCTTAAAGCTAGTTAGTTAGCTAGCTAACTGTGATGACATCATTCATCATTTCTTACCTGGCTTTTGTTATTCTATGCAGTTTCTTCCTTTTTTCCTCAAATTAACCAGACTCAGATCACTTTTGCACAAGCAACACTTCACTAAAAATGCAGCAGCAGCCATGATGAAATGCAAAATAACCATGTGGACTTTAATGAGATTCATAGTAACCACGGCAGTTATCACCTTACCACTAACTAAGTGGTGGTCAATTAGTGCGCACCGGAATTAGGGTGCACTCAGAACAAAATGCTCTATGGGAGTTGACCAGACCCTTTCTTTCCTCTGGCCCCAAGAAAATTGGGTCTGGCTACGCGAGACTAGGTATGGCTGCTTAGTGGTTGAGTTTCTCTGCAACAGTAGTGTTCTAGAGTGTCTGGTTTGCCCCCAGTTGTAGAGTAGGAAGTGCGAGTCAGTATGAAACTATATTTTTCAACTGCAGCATCTCATAGCTGGTGCAACAACCCACCTCATTAACTCATGAATTATTCATGAGCAAACATGCCCCCGCCACCTTGAATGATAAACTTATGAAACTATATATAGATACCTTTTGACAGGGAGAAGTATTCTTTGTGTCTATCGTACACTCTCAGCACTCCAATTCCTTTCAGCAGATTCATTTGTTTCTCATTCAAAGGAAAAACTTCATCCAGCTCATGAAGGAGATAAAAAATGAGTTTGACACACCCTTCCTTCATACCTTTCAGGTATATGGGTTTCTCCAATATTTTAGATATTTCGGATTGTATAATGCAAATTTCTTCCAAAGGAACATCAAATATTTTATCAGTTTTTACATAAAGTACAGTTCTCTTCTCCTCTCCTGTTCCACCAGGGTTCAGCACTTCAGTAGGTACTTCACAAAGTCTGCGTTTGCAATAATCCTTGAAATTCACTTCATATTCAGTAAGTCTCTCCTTGTCATCAATAGTTCCAAGGTGGTTGATGATATCTTTTACAATTTTAAAACTGAATAACGAGCAATAGGTATTATCAAATGCCTTCAACAAGATTTTGCTGACTTCATCATCAGATTCATCAAGCTCAGATATTTTATATGGCTTGAGAAGTATCTTCAAGAATCGTATTGATACCTTTTCATTGGATAAAGACTCTGCAGTTCGGAAAAGCAGTGATGAGAATTTAGATCGGATGTCTTCACTGTCTGCTATGAGTCTTCCCATCAGCATGTCCCTTTCTTCTTTTGATAAATGCTCACTTTTCAGATAAGGAAATCTCTCTTCTGCTGTAGCAGATTTACCTAATAATAATAATGATAAAAATCAATGTGTATGGGGTGATCACAGATGGACACTGTGCGACATTAATTTCGACAGCGAGCGAATTAACAAGTATTCCTATAGGCTTTATTCATTTGTCCTTTAAATCCTCTGTTGAGTCATGTAAGTGGCAGGCAGCTGTAATGCTTATCACAAAGCACTTAGGTAGGGACTGGCACATTCTGCCAGCATAGTTTTGGGAATAATAGGTCTATCAAAGCAGGAAGGGTATCGAAAGTGAACTCCATGGTTGATCTTGAATGTATTGATCATGTGTGCCTACACTAGCTAGCCTAGCTTGACCAAACTTGAGATTGCAGATAGCTATTTACATAACATATGACATCAGCTATGAGAATAATTAGAGAATAATAGGTCAGTAAAAAAAGAATAATGACTTTATACAGCTGGAATTAAAGAATAGAATAATAGGGAAGCAAAAAAGCTTAATGTGCCAGTCCCTACAGTTGGGTAAGCCTAGTGCCTATAGCATGCACCTACTACAAAAGGCTTGCAATTATAATTGGAGCATGCATGCACATTATGTACTCGCAGGGCGCTACTATTGCAAGACACATACATAAGGACACATACATAAGTATGCCTGGGAGTGTAGACCTATATTATAGTTAAACTATGGCTTAGAGTGGTTGATGGGAAGTACATACATGAGAGGCTGTTCATTTACATAGACCATGAGGCTACATTTCGCCTCATGGTCTAAATGGACTGCCTCAAGTGCATTTTCCATAAACCATAAACCATATTTTTTACTGGCTTGTACTACAGCTGTATTTATGCATATATATATAACTACTGCTGCTATACTAGATAAAATACGAGATTGTGGTTTTAGCAGGGGGTATAGCCAAAATGAAGGAGAAAACTAGCTAAGAGAATTAAGTAAGAAGGTATAATCTTAAGAAGTGAGTGGAAAGATAATTACGATTCAACGAGAAAGCTGCCTCTCAGGCTATAGTAAAGCCATACGTACATCAAAAGCACGGCCTGTAGTTTATACCCCTCCCACCACCAGCATACATTATGTTATTGTATATTTCATATAGAGCTCACCCGACTTATCATTTGCACAATCAGCAGATAATTGTATCGGGGAAGCTGAAAAGGATCCAGTGCTGGGAGGTGGGGCAACCAGCATTGAGGTTATTCCTTCGGAAAGAGATCTTGGCAAATAAGAAGCATAGGGTACAGGAGGGGTGGATGTGGCCATTTGAGAAATTGTTCCCTCAGAGAGAGATCTTGGCAAAGTAGAGGCACTGGGTATAGGGTGAGGGATGGATTTGGCCATCATAAAGGTCATTCCCTCTAACGACTTCCATGATGTTATTGGCAAAGTAGCAGTAATGGGTATGGGTTCAGGTTGGGTTTTAGCTATAATATAGAAACAATAAATTATTAATTGAATTAGCTACATCTTGTTAACACATAGCTACCTGGTAGGGGCTGGAGGGAGAATACAGCAGCTGGAGAGGAGAGTTCGGGAGACACTCCAGGACCTTGATACTCTCTATCAAGAATCTCAATAATGTCTCTGTATCTTGTGCTGTTCTGGTGCATGTAGTTGACCACTATATGGTAATTGCGAGGATGGAGTTCAACTCGATCTCTGATTGCAGCTACCAGTATGTTAGATTTCTCAGCAGGAGAGTGTCTTGATGTTGGGCTGTTGATGACATCATAATCATGTGCTGTGAGGAGTCCCTGCTCATGAAGAAACTGTGCTATAGCTCTGTCAGACTTGAGAGCAATCTCTAGCTTCCTGCTGCACTTGATAATAGTGGAATACTCCTTGGACTCTGCCATTTCCACCACCAACAATACCTCAACTGTAGAATACACAAAATTAAATTTCTTAAAGACATGTGAGTGGATTAGTATATCACTTACGTTGCAAGACTAGGTACTCTCTCAGCTGGAATAGCTAGGATTCAGATTGCCAAAGATGCTAACCAATCAGTTTGAGAGTGAGGTATCTGATAAAAGATTATAAGATAAAAAGTGGGTGGGTCCCCACAATTGCAGCTGGGCTCAATGTCATTAGCTAAGGTAAGTCAGGGTAATTCTGAATACTTTTTTTGGGAAAATGGTTCTTATTTCTGACTGGGAGCAGATTGATATAAAGTGCTGAATCTTTTCTCTAACTAGCAGTGAAAAGATTCATTGTGGATAATTTATTATAGAGCCAAGAATAAAGGCACTCAAAAATTGGTGGGTTGGGGTAATTCCGAATAATTTTCGTGGCCACACAAAGCATAAAACTGCTTAGCCTTTCAACTTGCTTTTCAAAACTTCATCCCTAGTACCACCTTCAGAGGGCTAGATCAATCGCTCATCATTGTCTGATTCTGCTGACAATCTCCAATAAGTTTTAGAAAATTCAAAATCAAGGGGCATTATAGCTAGCCTCAGTGCACAAGAAGCTTGATCTTCAAGAGTTGTTGCAAAGATAGAGCAATAGGAATAGTTATGTGTATCAAGTTTGAGCTTGAAACTTCTCTTCCTTTTGAAGTAACCTCGGGTTACCCTGTAAGCTTATTACCCTGACTTACCTTACCAAACATAATTATTTGCTAAAAAGCTAAAAAGATTATACTACTCAAGATAATGCCTATAAACTGACTCAAGACCTTTGAATCAATCAATGACTATATTTACTGAGGTCAAAAGTACAGACACGTATGATGAAAGCGAAAACGGGAACGGATCGTCAATAATTTGTGGTCGCGCGCACGTGATCACTTCCGCCTATAATATTTTACCTGTGATATTTCAGAAATGCTTTCAGCTAGTAAGCTTACTTTCATTTTTTGATACAGTGATCATGCCTTCTCTGATGTGGCAGGGCTAACTAGTGAGATTTTAACATGGGTACCTATCTTCATATCAGTACATCGGACATCTCAATGGACTAGACCTTTGATACTTTGCATGTCATTGTGGATAGCCAAAAGTATGAACTATAATAATCATGCAAAAAAAACTTAAGTCTAGCTTGATTCATGGATCAAATTGTTTATTAAGTTGTGAAGAGTAGACATAGCTACTATCAGTCATCATGCTATGAATAATGAAAACAAGATTAGTAGCAATAACTAGTTCATCTTCCTACAGTCATGTGACCAATCATCAATTTAATATACATGTACTAAAAGCAATAAAGGAATTCAAGTGAATAAAAAACAACTACTAGGTTTGAAATATTTACACACAATCATGACCAAAATCAGCTGCGTAAATCACTCCATCACTGTCAACAGATATGCCATAAAGAGCCACAAATTTCCCTGGTTCATTTTCATTCTCAAGAAATGCGGAATAGAGGAACTCTCCTTCAGGTTTAAACACACGTGATGATTATCATGGTCCGTGGTCATTTGAGTCAACACATAATTATTCCTGAAAACACACTGAACTGAAGGACAACAAAAAAACAACAGGTTTGGAGTGACACAGCAAACCGTTTACTCATAAAAGGTTGAATGGAGGTCTTTCTTTATTGCTTGCATGTTTAACAAGTTGTACAAGTTGTTTATTTGGCACAACTTTTCAAACTTTCTCCAACTGGTCAACATTAGTACACCAGACATCTCGTCTGCTCCCAAAATTTTAAGTTGCTGTCTGATTCATACAGCTTGAGATATTTCACGAGCCGAAGGCGAGTGAAACTATATAATGTGCTAATGTTTAGAACTAACATTTGCTGCAAGTAAGGAAACTTGAGGTGTGAAATAGACACTCTGCATGGATATCATAATACAATAATGTAATACATAATCATAACTACAATGATAGAATGCCACGAAAGCTCCTTTCAAGGAGAGTCAAAAATTGGAAGAGTAAAGAAATACCTCTTCCATAATCAAGTATACTAATGCTCTAGCCAAGTCTAATAGCCAAGGCCAGTGGGTGTGCATGCAAGGGATGTGCCTTGACGTTGTAATAGATAAAGCATGTGGCACTGTAGCAACAGCAAGCACAGTAATTTTTTATTCTGTCTTGATCATCTGGCTTGAGATTTTCCTCATGCAGGCCAGTGGGTGTGCATGCAAGGGACACTCTTAGTAGTACGCATCCCACAAGGTTAGTAGAATGGATTGATATAATTAAATTTTAGTGGCTAGTTAGCTATTAGCTATATGCTATACGTAATAATGATAAACCTGCCTAGCTAGTGTAACTAGCAGAAGAAATTGTGCAATTAAAGGAAGAGGTGTGGGTGGAGCTTTAGTTGGTGCTGTAAAATAGTGGTGGTCTTCTGCACAGTAGGTCTCTCCAAAGAGGGAGCATCAGTATGATAACCTCTATGGCATGGACTAATGACTCTGTGACAACCATCAGCTACAGTGGCAGATATTGGGTATTTCATATTAGTGGGTGTCCCACTACCACTCCCATAACCACTCCCATAACCACGCCCATTCATTGCAAATCCTGTGCAAGATGGATGTGAATTAAGATGGGTACTTCTTAAGAGACTCCCGAAATCTACCACTGGTCAACAAGGGTGCTTTGTCTTGGTGAACGTCTAGCTTGGAGTTTATCATTGGGAGGTAGCATAGCTAGCAATATACATTATACATGCAGTTAGCTAGCTAGGTGGGTGTTGTTAACCTAACAGTTAATTTGAAACTGGTTTTTCCCTCTCTTCAGTATGTACGTATAGGGTTGATTCAAGTGTTGCCATTCTCCATTCCACGAGACAAAGCTGAATGTTCATATCCTGATGTGTGGGATCAGCTTTTTTGAGACCACTCAGTCAAGCTAGTGCTCCATTTCCTATAATACGTATGCCCGAGAGCCCCAACAAATTTTTAACAGACAGCAACTTCTCTCTCACTGACTGACTAGGAGACAAGCTGCGCAGCAACGCTGCGGCACTAACACAAAAGCAATTATTCAATGCACACAGTTATGATAACACAATGCTAACTAAAATACATAAGTACATGTACCAAACACACACACATAAAATAATTCTGTCACAATTACAAACATGCACACAACTGAGAAGTTACGTACGTGCTAACAATCTTGAGAATATAAAAGGTAAACTACGCATTAGCTATAGAAAAGATAAACTGTAGAGTCTATAATCTACTGTAGCTATCTGACCTATCTACTCTACATATACAATAGATACAAAAACAGATAGAACAAAAAATTGGAACTACAGTTCCCAAAATGAAGAAGCTCTACATGAATAGAATTAAACATAGCTAAATCAATTGCCACTATAATAATTATAGTTCCTTTTATCAGAGAGAGCAGTGGCTCTCTCTATGTAGGGATGACACGGATGGTGGCACACGCCACATATTATAGACTAATACAAAAGTGAAATTCTCTCCCCCCCCCCCCCCCCCCCCCCCTTAACAAAAGCTACTGTGAATGCTTATCCTAGAGCCTACTACAAAGTGCAGATCGACTGAGTTTCAGGACCAGGGAGCTTATCGTTTCTTCATGCAGCATTGCTGGATTCTTACTGCACATAATTATCACTCGTCACTAACATACTATCATTAAAAAAGTAAATAACAATAAATGAGACATGAACCATGGAACATGAGGGTCCCCCGACATATACACAATCGAATATACATGAACTAACAGAAATACTGCTTATTCTTCTCTATTGCTATTCTTCTTCTCAGACAACACACCACTCATAAAGTAAGTAGCTATTTCTGGATAAAGCCACTAGCCACTCCAAATTCTACAAGCAACAATCTTTTCTACTCGTCAATCCTCTAAAGAATCAAAGAAAAAGGAGACACTATGAAGCATAGCTAGTACTCGACTATTGGAAGCCATATTTTCGACGAGGGGAAAACATTTCTATGTAATAAGAAAAAAATGTGCTCAAAAAATAAGGAAACAAGGGTAGGGATGAGGGATGGAAATGAGATCAATCTTTGTTCTGTACATCCAGCCAACAATCCCTACATATACGTATGTCCATTATTGCACTAATATGTAGGGACTGCTGGCTGGATATACAGAATAAAGATTGATCCTATTTCCATTCCTTACTTTTTTGAGCAATGGTCATCCCTACATTTTTTTTTAATTTTTTTTTTTCATTTCACAGAAATGCTGTTCCCTCATTATAATGACTAGTGGTCGGTCATATCTTGTCAGGAAATTTTGCTGTATTAGACTGGTTATTTGGATTGTAGCCTTTTCCCAGGGGAATTCCATTCACCAATAATTGCAAAAGTCATATAGACTGAGTAGGTACAAGCCAAATGTATGTATAGCCATAATCAGTCAACTCCATTATAATTATGTAAGTCATGTAATATGCGTTTCTTTGGGTTGGGTAATATTTAGTTTGAGGGTGGTAGTATTGGCAGGGAGGGGCAATACAATAGCCCAAGAACTGAAATTGCTCTCCCAGTCATACAAATATTATTACATGTAATGGTTCCCTATGATTTTTGTGCTATGCTTAACTGATCAGGTAAATTGACATTGTATGTAGCTACAATTCAATATAGCATCTGGTATGGGCGCTGTAAACGTCTTTTGTTTCCGAAGTGGCATTGATTATCAAAAATGCACTACTATTTAAAATGTTGTCTAGCTACTTTATTATTTGATACTTATTTCAAAATGAGCGCAAAAAATTTCTTCTAAATAAAAAGTTAAGCAGGGATGTCCTGAGACACACCTTCAAAGCTGTGAACACAGGCGCTAGGTGCATGTGCCATTAAGTAGCCCCGCCTCTGCACAGGCTTCAATATGGCAGAGAAAGATTAGCTATAGTGTTATGCATGCACTGATTCTGTAGTACAATAATTATAAGCTTAGTTTAAATAATAGCTAAAAGGCACACCTCTAGCTAGATAGCACTCGAACATGTTAATGATATCAATGTGACAGCCATAGCTGATTAGCTATTATGAACAAACTGAACAAAAGTCAAATTTCTTCTCGTATACTACTAAAATGGGTTTTGAATTCTATACCTATTAAAATTTATTTGCAGACTGTAGTTTTTGAGACCTGTGTAGTAAAGAGTAGAAAAAAGAGTTTTGATAGCTATATCAAATCTGTTCCTTTTGATGAGCAAATTCATTAACTAGTTAATTAGCTACAACTATTATTTACTCCAAACTCTCTTTTAGGAAAGTTGTAGGTAACTGATTGGTACCGTGAAGTATAAGTTTTTATAGTGGCTGATGAAGCCATATCTAGCTAAGTCACACAGCATGCACATTACCAGAAACAAAATGATAACCACTACCAACTATTACATAAAAGTTTGGTGAAAAAAATTGGTATAGCTAGCTACCTATGAGGTGAAAAAAGTGGGGCGGTCATGGCTGTCCCTACCACCCCACTTCCTATGCCTATGACCAGGTATATAGCCTGGCAACTACATTATTACCTCCATACTTACCGTTAAAGCTGTTACTCCATCACGAATATTAATTACATAGCCTAAACAATCCTCCGGCACTTGATTTGTTGATACAAGTTGAAAATACTTTATGGAAACAAAGACTCCCAAAACACTGCTTGCCACACATCCTGTAAAGATCGCTACCATATGAGGAATTATCTAAAAAAATTACAAGCAACGAATTACAGGCCACTTTGAAAATAGTAAGCTATAGTAAAATAATTGTAATGAAAATTCTGACAGGTTCTACAGCTTCAATTCTTCCTCAGACATAATCTAATTAGAGGTTGGACTACTTCAGTAGCCATTTCCTACATAGCTATAATTATTATTATTATTATAGCTACTGTAGTATTTTTTCCCTGTGCTACTTAAGGAACTGACTAGCAAGAGCTGCTTGTACACATATTCATGCTTACCAAAAATATGAAAACATCTCGAGGAGCCTTTTTTAAGCAGGAGGAAATTTTATTTAGAGCAAATATTATGAACCCGAGTATCACAATGGCCAGAGTGAGTGTCTTGATATTGTCAGAGCCAAGAATCTCATGGATTTGAACCCAATCATCATCACTCGGATTTAGTACATTCACGATGATGAAGGTACAGAGAATAGCACATGCTATGCCATTCAGAATCGTGAAGATAAACTGTAAAAGAATATAAATTTCATTCATGAACATGCCTTGTTACAGTGTTCCTCTACAAAATCAAGTTTCATTCAAAGGTACAAAAACAACACATACAAAGACAACAATGATGCCATACTATCTCTACTACCCTACAGGTATACATATCCCTATTCTCTAGAAGATGTTAGTACATAACCCTATGTCTTTTGGGTTTGTTCATCAGATTCATCCACAGTGGTGGAGCTTCCAGATAGTTCAGACATTGCACTTGAGCTGCTAATAGCCCCAGTATCCATTAACTCACTAGCTATATGTGGTTGTGTGCCAGCATGTCTGCTTTTTATTATCCGTAATTTCAATGATAATTCATAGGCGTAGGAAGATAATTTTGGTTAGGGGGCAGTAGCTAGGCTACATAGCGCACAAAATGTGCCATCTAAGGCATGTTCCCCTGGGAAATTTTTGACTCTTAGATCCCCTTAGATTGCATCTGGTGCAATCTGAGAGGAAATCTGGGTTTATCACCAATATAATATTATAAACATTGGTTTGTGCATGTGCATTGTAATTAGCTAGCTATTTAGTAAACATCTAGAATTTATAGAAACAAATTGTTTTCCAATTTCATTTAGGTTCAGTTCATCTGTCCTTCTGATAAATTGCTTATTATTCTTGGAAAGTTAACAAGTTATTACCCATCATATCTGGAAGTATATGTTTAGGGGGCTGTAGCCCTCCCTGCCCCCCTGGTTACTACGCCTATGTAATTCTGTATTAACTAAAACATGAAAAAACATGAAAATCTCTAAAAATATAGATAAAACCGTATACTTGGAGGCACTGCAATTGCCTAGATGATATGAAATAATGGTCATAGGCTAGTATCTCTGACTCTATTGGCATACACCATCTATATTAAATCTGCACTACATCAAAAAAGGTGACCAATAAGTAGTAAAGGAACTAATTATTCTTACCCCCCTTACCAATGAGTAGCTAAATACCTTTAAAATAAATAGAGCAGTGCAAGAATGACTTGAGAAAGGAGATCCAATACTTACTTATCCAGATAGCAGTTTAGCTATTTATTGAAAAATAATGATGCGGCACTTCACAAACCGCCTCCACAAAAAGAGTATTCATATGGGCGTAACTGGGATCTAAAGAGGAAGCAGAGAGTATATCCGCGCGCTTGCGCGCGGAAATTTTTTGCCCAACCACGCTTATGTTCTGACCCCTCCCCCCACCCCAAACATCACATATTCATTAGGCCATTGGCATAGACTATAGTATGATGTGAGTCAGACCATAGGAACAAAATTTTAGTGGTCAGGCCAGGACATGGGTGTAGTTAATTAAAGTGGGTGTGGTTGGTGCAGCTGCACAATGTGTTATAGCTACTTCATTTATTATGCTCAATGTTCACTTAGCATGAGTGTGCAGGGTTGTATGGGGTTGCAGGACTAAGAGCTTAAACACTGGGAGTATAGTTATCTGAATGACCCATGTGGGCCATTCACTGGTAGGTTCGCCAACAGCTGTAGCAGATGTGGGTTCACCAGTTGCTGCAGCAGCTATTGTGGATCCACCAGTTGAAGTAGGTTCACCAGCTGTAGCAGATGAGGGCCCACAAGTTGCCGTGGCTGTTATGGATCCACCGATTGCTGTAGCTAATGTGGATCCACCAGTTGCTGTAGTTATTATGGATCCATTGGTTGCTGTAGCTGATGTGGATCCACTGGTTGCTGTAGCTAATGTGGATCCACCAGATGCTGTGGCAGTTGTGGATGCTTTGCCAAATAAGGTTATCTTTGAAGTGACACATGTAAGGTTACAGGTGTGATTGTTAAGGAAACCACATGGTCACAGGTGTGATCGTAAAAGGAAATCACAGTTAGTATGTACCAAGTTATCCAATGTGTGACCTTGAAGTAAAAGCCAAAATGGATGTGTCATGTATACATAAAAGAGAGGAAAAAAGACCAGGAACAAGTAAGGGAAAAAGCATTTCGTGAAAAGAAAAAAGATGTAGGGATGACCACTGCTCAAAAAAGTAAGGAAAAAAGAAGGATGGAAATGGGATCAATCTTTGTTACAAGTAAGGGGAAAAAGATTCCGTGAAATGAAAAAAAATGTAGGATGACCACTGCTCAAAAAAGTAAGGAAACAAGAAGGATGGAAATGGGATCAATCTTTGTTCTGTATATCCAGCCAACAATCCCTACATATACGTCTTCAGATTATAGTGCAGTAATATACATATATGTAGGGATTGTTGGCTGGATATACAGAATCTGAAAGATGAGGGGTCATTTGGTTAATAATCAATGTTCTTTCTCATCACAGTAAAAACAATTTTGTCAAATAACAGTATGTTTATGATGCATCTTTTTTTTATTTTAGCTTAACAAACTTTTGCTGTTAATAATCATAACAGAATATTCTACCAGAAATTCATCTCACAGCTATACATATAACGTAAGTCTTTTATTGTGTATACACTTTTGTTGTATGCCTTGACATGTTTTTTTTCCTCAAAAGGATGCATAATAATAGCATACCATAATTATGTAGCTACGTACGTATATTGTTGTGGATGTTAAAAGCAAAACTCTTGAAGGATCTATTACGTAGCTGCAAAGGGGGTAGTGAACTGTTGCTCACTATTGGACACACATCCAGGGATGACGATTATCTTCTTGCCAGGAGTTCCAAAATGCTGTACAGACTTGATAACATGCTGGTCTTGGCAAAATTAGCTATCGGGTTATGGTCTTTAAACTTTTGCTTTCCAATCTCTTTAGGCATAAATGAATACATTATTGCTTACATGTTGAGATATTGTCAAAATGTGACTCAAAATCCCTCCCCCCCCCCCCCCAACACACGCTTTAATATCCCAATAGCTATAGCTAGTTCTACATAATTATTGCATTTACCGCTGAAAGTTTGGGTTGAGCTGCATATTAGAGCTAATTCCACAATATTTAAATTCGACAGGATGGCCAACTTATTCTCCATGGAGTTTCGTAAGCTCTCAGCGTTCAAGAAGAGAGTGAAGCACACCATGTATAATACCAGTACAGGTAGCAGTGAGCTAGTGCCACTTTCTAAAGCTGTTTTGAACAGGTGACTTAACAACAATCAATCAAAGTTAGCTAGTTTAGTTCTACGTACACTCAAGACAGTCTTTCTAATCCCTTGTATGGTAATTTATATCTGTCTTGATATGTTGCCTGAGCCACTTTCCAACTGCCTCCTTGTCTTCACAGCTAGTGTAGATGAAGAATCTTGGTCTCTCGGATAAGGAGGAATCTTCGTTGGGAACACATTCCATTTTGATGATCTCAGGGTTCTTCACACCACTCTCTATCTGGATCTTGAGAAGGTGCCACTTTTCAGTGGCTTGGTCATTTTCAAGAGTCACCTCCCACCAGCCATAAATTTCCCTAGACTGGAGCAGTTCAGGTGCCTCCACAACATTAATTTTCCACACATCCTCTCTGTCTATAGTGGCCTCTGGCAACTCCCTCTGATGGGAAGGATTTCCACCATTCCAGTAGAGGATAATGTCTCCTGCACCAGCAGTGGTCTTGTACTCGATGTCTTGCTGGACAATTTGGATGAGCTTGTGTCCAATGTCCTGAATAATTCGATCCTCAGAGCTGCTAAGGAATACACTAATAGAGGCCTTGGTGCATGGGCCAGGCCCAAATTCGGTTGGATTATACTTCTTTGTGGTACACTTGATACGACTGACGTATTTTTCTAGATGCAGGGCTCTTCGTATGGCCTTCCAGGTATCATCAATCTCGTCTAGGTGTTTGAAGATCACCCACTTCCCACACCCAGACTGTTCTATGATGTAATGAATACTGAAGACACTGTCAATTTCGGAAGGTTCTCTGCAGAGCAATTCAGTGCCAGCTTCCTCTATTATTGCTGTTCCATAATAGCCACGAATTGGTGGGTCTTGATTGTGATCTGCAGCCATAGTCAAGTCTTCAGAGTCTTTTAGGCTACCTACAGCAATCTGGTGACGTTATCGGGCTCCATGGGGGGTTGTATTTTGTAATGAATAAGCTATGGAGCTAGCCATGTATACTTCATGAATATGTTATAGCTACTCCACACCACAAGCTATGAATTTACACACAAATCAAAAGAAATTCATTAACACAACACAGGTTTGAGGGATGTAGTTATATCTAATACTAAAAATTGTGTTTCAGCAAGCAAGTTTAGTGGGACCGTTTCTGCTTGTAACTTAGTTCTGCGTTGACAAGCATCTTCAGCCATTCTTTAACATTATCCTTGTCCTCGTTGCTGGTGTAGATGAAGAATCTTGGCTTTTCAGATGAATGCTGATGTATTTTAGGAAAGCATATCATTTTGATGACTCCAGGGTTGTTTGTGCGACTCTCTATCTGCCTCTTGAGAAGGTACCACATTTCTGTGGCTTGGTTAGTCTCGAGACTCACAACCCACCAGCCATAGATTTTCTTGTATAGGAATGGTTCTGGTGCCTCCACAACATTAAGTTTCCACACATCTTCTTTGCTTTTTGTGGTTCCTGGACACCTCCTCCCCTTTCGCTCGTAGGAAGGCTTCCCGTTATTCCAGTAGAGGGTCTTATAGGTAACATCTTCTGCACCAGCATGTGCATATCTCTTCTCATGTGTGTCTTCATTTTTCTTATATTTGATGTCTTGCCTGGCAATTTGGATAAGCCTACGTCCAACATCATTGATGATTCGATCCTCAGAGCTATTAAGAAATACATTGATAGAGGCTGTGGTGCACGGTCCAGGCCCTTTCTCTGTTGGGTTGTATCTCTTTGTGGTACACTTGACACGGCTGACGTACTTTTGTAGTCGACCCGTATCCAGAGCTCCTTGTATGGCCTTCCAGGTATCATCAATTTCATCCAGGTGTTTGAAGACCATCCACTTCCCATACTCAGGTGGTTCCACTATGTACTGAATGCTGAAGACACTGTCAATTTTAGAAGGATTGTTGCAGGGGTATATAGTGCCGGGTGTCTCCACAATTGCTGTTCCAATATGACCATAAGTTTCTGCTACTGCCTCAAGTTCAGGTCTCGGTGGGTCTTGATCCTGGTGGTAACTGTTAGTGGAAGTGCACGTTAATAATAGAGAAGTGTAGGATCATTATGATTCCTGTTACAACTCCTTCTTTGAAAAAAAAACTACCAAACTTACCTTTCCTCTGCAGGACTTGGTGGGTCTTCATCCTGGTTGTAGCTGTTGGTAGAATTAAGTTAATATCATCACATTAGCTAGCTAGCTAATAGAGAACAGGGTCATAATTATCACCATGCTTAATAATTATTGACCCTTTGTCTAGCTAGCTGTTTTTACTTACCTTTCCTCTCCAGTCAGGTCTTGATCCTGGTTGTAGCTGTTGGTGGAAATGAATATTAATATCATCACAACTAATAAAGAAGTGTAAGGTTATAATGATTCCTCTTATCACCCCCCTTTATCTGGTTAGCTGCTTTTTAAACTTACCCTTCCTCTCCAGGTATTGGTGGGTCTTCATCCTGGTTGCAGCTGTTGGCAGAACTGGAAGTGCATGTTAATAGGTATCATCACACTAGCTAATAGATAAGTGTAGGGTCATAATAATTCCTGTTACCATGCTTAATAATTGACCCTTTATCTAGCCAGCTGCTTTTTTGAAAACTTACCCTTCCTCTTCAGGTCTTGGTGAGTCTTCATCCTGGTTGTGGCTATTGTTGGAAATGCATGTTATTATTTAATATCATACTGGTATATTAATGCTTTATTTAGCTAGCTCACGGTATTTTCTAAACTTACTCTCCCATTTTAAAAAATTAAGAAGGCAGAAAAACCTTTATGGTTCGTATATACGCGTAAACCTTTTGAGGGGCGGCTATTAACTTTTTCGCACGCGCGATTGATACGCGACTTGCCTGATCGTACAATAGGAAACCGTGGACTTTATTGTGACGATCCATCAAAGATCTATAGTTTCGGGAGCTGTTAGAAAATCGGATAATAACATCATTTCCACAGCAGAAAAAACCAGAAAAAGCTCAAGTTCGGCAACAATTATCTTTTGAAATTTTTTGTAACCAGTTGCAGCTCATGCCAAAAGTGGTTTCTTAAGGCCACTATTGGTTGATTATAAGTTTCTCATCCCCCGCCCACATTAGTTTACTCTACCTACAGGATTTGGCCATTATAATTGAATTTCTATATGCATCACTTTTGACTGTATCAACACGACCTGTGGTTTTTCCACTGAATAGTGGCTTATACTATACCATCTGCCTGCATCAGTCTGAGCAAAACCATCTGATGAGGAAATTAACAATGTGTCACAGCACCAGCAGCTAGCCTCTTCCCCAGGCGATTCCACGCGCAACATTCATAGTCTATTAGTATGGAATACCTTAAACTAGGCCATATACATAGCTAGGTTATCCCTTCCCCTCCCCCAAATGCAGCCGTGAATATGCATACAGTGCTTCCAGCTTAGTGTGTCAACTTTTGCAATTTTTGACTAATGATGATTTTTTTTTTTTTTTTTTTTTTTTGCAGAGGGAGAACCATAGACTAGCTACATGCAGTTGATATTTTGTATGTATGTTTATCCATCATTCTTGAGTATGTGTGTCAATTTTAAAATGTAATTATCACCCGTCCACAGAATTATCTGCAGTCAAATGGAAGCTATTCACTAACCTGAAGTTCAAAAAGTGTTAGGGCTGGTAGTTGAGATAGGTTATTAGTTAAGAGCTCAGACTTCATATACAAGTCAGGGTTTCATCTAAGGAGGGGGCACAGGGGAAGCTTTCCCTCCAAACAGCTCACTTTACCCTAGAGTAAAATGACCCCCGGGTCATTCTAAGAGGGGGACATTTCACCCTATGACACCTGTCCTGATAATTGCAAATTTTTTTGTCCGCCCCAGACCGAATATTGCCCGGACCAAATATTTCGTGACACTGGACCCAGCGAAACATTTTGAGTTCTAGTTATGTAGCTAGAAGGGCTGTGAAGTGCCTTCAAGTAATGGCCACAGGTATTGATACGGGGGTACTATATATCAGGCCAACTGTATCAAGCAAGTATCTGTTGGTGAGTCAAACACTGGTTAACTACTACCTGTGACTGTTAGGTTGTTTTCTCTCCATTGCAGATTTTTAACAGTCCTTAAAGATGAAATTTTACCACTAAAGATGGAGTGTTTCTTTATGTAGGTCTAGTCCTCAAGGAAAAAGTAACACCAACTCAAACTAAAGACTGTGATATTCCTATTTTATCGTAATAATCCGCGTAAACATGCGCAAAGTTCAACACGGGGGTGCATGTTAGAAAAGTGTAGGGTCATTATGATTCCTGAACTCTTAGCCCTTTAGCTATACATCTAGCTGCTTAAAAAAAAATGCCATACTTATTATTACCTTTCCTCTTCAGGACTTGGTGGATCTTCATCCTGGTCGTAGCTGTTGGTGAAAGTGCATGTTAATATTATTATTACACTAGCTATAAGAGAAGTGTATATAGGGTCATAATACTGCTACCATGCTTAATAATTATCGAGCCAGTTACTTTTTAAACTTACCCTTCCTCTCCATAACTTTTACTGTCAGTTTTAGCTGTTCCAATATGTCCATGAGTTGCTGCTGCTGCTTTGAATTCAGGTCTTGTTGAGTCTTCATCCTGGTTGTAGCTATATTGGTGGAAGCGCATGCATGTTAATAATTATAATCACACTATATGTAGCTACAGACATGGCACACTTAATAATTAATTTAGCTAGCTGCTTTATAAGTTTACCCTTCCTCTCCATAATTTGTTTTAGTTCTTCCAATATGACCATGAGTTGCTTCAAGTTTAGGTCTTGGCCGGTCTTCATCTTGATTGTAGCTGTTTGTGGAAGTATACATGTTAATACTACATAGCTGCTCTGGTATTTAGAGAAGTGTATATATGGTCCCTGTAATCATGCTTCATAAAGCTAGCTGTTTTCTAAACTTACCTTTTCTCTCCATCAGGTTTACTGGAGTCATCTGTGAAATTAAAGGTGTGCATGACCATTGCATTTCGGTGATAAAATTGGCAATGATTGGATCAATTATCCAGCCCTAGCTCGATCTGAAGCCTCAAGTATCTCCCCCCCCCGCAGGAATTTGAATTGTTTCAGGGAATTGATTGTAAATAGAGTATAGAGGTAATTCAAGGGAACAATTTAGGTGTTCTGATAACCTCCTGATTTATTTGTGTGTGACCTAGCCACTGTCAGTAAGTACAAGTAATGTAACCAAATGTCTGGTACAGTAGTCAAAAATTTAATCCTGAGCATAATTATAGCTACGTATGTACATACTGTACATCTGTCATATATGAAGATACTAGGTGGAGAAAACATGTATATACAGTAGACCCTCGGTTATCCAAACCCACCCCCCCCCCCCCCCCCCCCTGGACAAGCCCGTTTAAAACGGACTAATAATACTAGTGTGGGGGAAGTACCATACAATAAAATGAGATGCTAGCCATTTGATTGGCTAACTGCGTAAATAATGCAGTGGCATCACTATAATGTAGTCTCAGAGGCTATTTCATTGCTTAGTTTATATTTCATAGCCTCAGAGGTGTATAGCATCCAGGATCAAATCCTCAAAATTAAGCACCTGCTGTGCATGTAGTAACCATACATTGCCCATGGTACCAGTACAACACTTATGAGTCACATTTTAGCTAGAGACGTCCCACTCTATGTATATTCACTTAATTGTAGTTGGTCTAATGTATATGTCATGGAGAGTAATCGACAATCTTTTATTTAAATTATAATAATCACGTAGGATGCTATAGCTAGCTGGCACTAGTATCCTATATGCATAAAATTCATTTTCTCTATGCTATCAGTTAAAGTTAACTTGTGTAATCTATAGTTACTCACTTTTAGGCTGGGATAATAGTTAGTCATTCTTTAGCTAGCTACCAAGTCTGCCACATAACTGAGCTAACATGCACCAACCTCACATCTCTATACACCTACGTATGCCATGTTACCTTCAGAAGCACTTGGTAAAGGAAGAAGAGAATTATCCTCTTCAAGTGGTGAAGTTTTGAGTGTTAGCATGACTTCATTAGCATCTTGGGCACACTCCAACTCCAACAGTGAAGTGATGAGCTTTTTGTAAGTGGCCAGAGAGCCCTCACTTTGTTTCCAGGAAAGCAGGAACCTGTGCCTTGTTTTTTCCTGTTCCCCTGAATCCAGGTCAACATCCTGTGCTGTGATGCCCAGGAAAGCTGGTAGCATTTTCCAGCAGTTACACAGGGACAAGGAGAAGAGTTCTAAGTGCTTATCACTGATTGGTCTGCAGCAGTCTTCTTCAGTCAGCTCATGATGTCTCAGCAGTTCTTCATAAATGACTATAAAAGAAGGCAAAAGCCATGCAGGAGTATTATTTATCACAGAAAAGTATAAGGTAAGGATCATCATCATCATCATCATCATCATCATCATCATCCACAGACTTATTTCAGAAAATACTATAGCTATGTAATACAAGTGAAAGGAAAAAAATTTATGCTAAATAAAAGGCCATGTAGGGTTAGCCTATACTTTAACAGTTTCTGTCAACAAAAATCAAAACAATGCTGCTCTTCAATAATAATCTCTACATCACTGCCTCCCACCAAGCTGTTTTAATTGTTCATGTCAGTATAAAAGTATTCTGCTTGGTTTAGGCAGTGATGTAGGGATTATTATTGAAGGCAGCATTGTTTTGATTTTTGTTGACAGAAACTGTTAAAGTATAGGCTAACCCTACATGGCCTTTTTATTTAGCATAAATTTTTTTCCTTTCACTTGTTTGTTTACTTTTTGTATGACCTTTGAATATTGTTTTCAAGTAAAAATTAATTAATGGGACGCGCGTACGTGCACGTGATAGTGACAGACGCGCGCGCATGGCAAATGATTCATTTTAAAATGGCTGACATAGTTATAATGAAAAGTCGCTCGATATGAGTCAGTGATCATTTTGAAGGGAAACTGTGGATATAACGATGGTAAAAGCACATTGTGTGGTTATAACTGCACAAGTTGATATGAATTTCATTGTCGTATGTGAAAGGATCGTGGAGTTACAGCCGTCAAAGAAGATGAATCTGATGATGAACGAATCATAAAAATTTTAGATTTAGGCGGCGGCTGGTGCCGATCGTTGACGTTGTTCTGGAGGAGTTTGAGCGGTCATATCATCATCTTCTGCATTGTTTTCCAGATGTAAGAAGTTTAGTTGAGCCTGTACAAAGAATAGAAGAGATACAGAGAGTCTAGTTTGTATTGTTCTAATGAGAGAAGCCACGCCCATTCCGTGCTAACCAACCCTACATAGAGAGTGCTACCGCACTCTCTGATAGCTAGCTACGTAGCTACCATACTCAAAAGTGACTGTGCTGACACATTCAAAATACGTATTATGTTATTTTCAAACTTCTAGCTTTAACCTATACAACATGGCAGACATTTTGCAGTGCAGTAATGTTGACATGCCTTGATTTTTGGACCCAACTAGATTGATCAAAAAAGCTGGAGAAGAGTTACTTAGCTATAAGTAATTTTCAGTGACTGCTGCTGGTTACCATAGTCTCACGTAGTCAAACCGTTAGCTATACTTGATGCTCAAATTTAAGCCTTGCATGTGACATGAATTAGTCATAACTCTGACTCTATCTTGCCATTGTATCAAAAAGGTGATAAACAAGTAAATAGGTTACTTAACTCTCTTGTTCATGAACTTTTTTGAATTGCATACACACCCATCCCTATTAATTTGTTTTATTATTTAGAATAAATCACACAGTTCTGAGAAAGCAGAAAGATCACCATAAATACTATAACTCAGCTGAGCTAGCTCACTACAGCAGTATAGAGAGTCATTGATGTAGAACAATAATGATATGCATGCAAAATAAGATCAGTATAGCTAAAATGCCTATAATTATATTAAATCAGGTACAAGGTAACCCAAACAATAATGCCAAGTCTACATGTCAAGGCATGCATCAAGTCGACAAACTAGATACCTTTTGACAGGGAGAAGTATTCATTGTTTCTATCGTACACTCTCAGCACTCCAATTCCTTTCAGCAGATTCATTTGCTTCTCATTCAAAGGAAAGATTTCATGAAGGAGATAAAAAATGAGTTCGACACATCCCTCCTTCATACCTTTCAGGTGTATGGGCCTTTCCAATATTTCAGATATTTTGGATTGTATAATGCAAATTTCTTCCAAAGGAACATCAAATATTTTATCAGTTTTTACATAAAGTTCGGTTCTCTTCTCCTCTCTCATTCCACCAGGGTTCAGCACTTCAGTAGGTACTTCACAAAGTCTGCGTTTGCAATAATCCTTGAAACTCACTTCATATTCAGTAAGTCTCTCCTTGTCATCAATAGTGCCAAGGTGGTTGATGATATCTTTTACAATTTCAAAACTGAATAACGAGCAATAGGTATTATCAAATGCCTTCAACAATATTTTGCTGACTTCATCATCAGATTCATCAAGCTCAGATATTTTATATGGCTTGAGAAGTATCTTCAAGAATCGTATCGATACATTTTCATTGGATAAAGACTCTGCAGTTCGGAAAAGCAGTGATGAGAATTTAGATCGGATGTCTTCACTCTCTGCTATGAGTCTTCCCATTAGCATCTTCCTATCTTCTTTTGATAAATGCTCACTTTTCAGATAAGGAAGTCTCTCTTCTGCTGAGGCAGATTTACCTAATAATAAAAAATGAATGTGTATGGGGCTGGCTGATCACACATGGACACTACTAGGGCAATGTGCCATATTAATTTTGACAGCAAGCGAGTGAACAAGTATTCCTATAGGCTTTATGGCTGATAGCTATTCATTAATTTTGTCCTTCAAATCCTCTGTTGAGTTATGTACGTGGCAGGCAGCTGTAATGCTTATCACAAAGAAAGCACTTAGATAAGCCTACCTTAAGGTAACTATTATTAGCATAGACTAATTTTAGCGATTTTTGCTTTCAGTAAAAATTTAGGGTACTAATTTTGGCGATTTTGAGGAGCAGCTCAAGAAAAATACAAATCAAGTCTGGTGTTGTTTAGCATCATAATGTACAATCGGATTTGGCCATGATTCTGGTCATAGTGGATACAGAAATGCAGATGACCAGGAAAGGAGGGCCACAAGCATATAATTACTATAATATTGGCATGATTATTATGATGATGTGAATGTTGGCATGATTATAATGATGATGTGAATGTTATGAGTTCAGAGGTCAGAAGTAAAAGTTAGTTACAGGTAGCCATGATTTCTTCAAAGGGGTTTAAGCATCCATAAGCCCAGGAACCAGTAGATGGAAAGTTTGAAGATGTCACTCCAAATATTTTAGGAGAACTCTGCTCCTCCAGCGATGATCTGAAGCTAGCTAGCGAGATAATGTGTGGGCGTGGTCAAAATTCATTATTTTAGCGGGTATTATTATTAGCGAAAATTACAAATTCGCTAAAATTTGCTAAAATGAGTACCCGTTAATAAAAGTTACCTTAAGGTATAATATAGTGCCCATAGCACCTACTATTCATTATGACAAAAGGCATTGGAGCATGCATGCACATTATGTACTCACAGGGCGCTAGCTACTATTGCAAGACACATAGCTTATACCCCTCCCACCACCAGCATATATTATGTATTTCATATAGAGCTCACCCGACTTGTCATTTGCACAATCAGCAGATAATTGTGTCGGGGAAGTTGAAAAGGAGCCACTGCTAGGAGGTGAGGCAGCCAGCATTGAGGTTATTCCTTCAGAGGGAGATCTTTGCAAAGAAGAAGCATAGGGTACAGGAGGGGTGGATGTGGTCATTTGAGAAATTGTTCCCTCAGAGAGAGATTTTGGCAAAGTAGAGGCACTGGGTATAGAATCAGTCTGTGATGTTATTGGCAAAGTAGCTGGTAGGGGCTGGAGGGAGAATACAGCACCTGGAGAGGAGAGTTCAGGAGACACTCCAGGACCTTGATACTCTGTATCAAGAATCTCAATAATGTCTCTGTATCTTGTGTTGTTTTGGTGCATGTATTTGACCACTACATGGTAATTGCGAGGATGGAGTTCAACTCGATCTCTGATTGCAGTCACCAGTATGTTAGATTTCTCAGCAGGAGAGTGTCTTGATGTTGGGCTGTTGATGACATCATAATCATGTGCTGTGAGGAGTCCCTGCTCATGAAGAAACTGTGCTATAGCTCTGTCAGACTTGAGAGTAATCTCTAGCTTCCTGCTGCACTTGACAATAGTGGAATACTCCTTGGACTCTGCCATTTCCACCACCAACAGTCAACAATACCCCAACTGTAGAATACACAAAAGATGTGATGATTTAGAAATTACTTATATCACTAACGTTCAAAATATGAGCAAAAAACAAACCAGCAAAAAAAATTTTCATAGGTACTCTCTCAGCTGGAATAGCTAGGATTTCAGATTATTAATTGCTGAAGATCACAGTTTGAGAGTGAGGGATCTGAGATAAGATAGTAAGCTAGCTATAAGATGAAAAGTGGGAGGGTCCCCACAATTGCAGGCTCAATGTTATATATTAGCTTAGCTCACTCACCTTTCTAAATAAAATAACTATTTACCTACAAAGATCATATACAAAAACTTCTGCTAAAAAGATCATACTGCTATAAACTGACTCAAGACCTTTGAATCAATGACTATTATTGACCAAACAAGAGCTCAATGTTACAAAATGTTTACTGAGGTCAAAAGTACAGGTATGTATGATGAATATGATTATGTGGTTGAATAAGTTAAACACAAAGACAGTGGACAGAGAGTTTAAGCATGGTAATGTTCAGAACCCATGTCATCATAACGTTGATGACTAATGCTCTGCATGAAATCTGCATACGTAGCTAGTTCATCTCCATTAGCTAATCTGAATCAATCTCAGGCTACTTTAAGGAAAAAAAATATAGAAAAAATAGCAATAAAAACAGTAAGGGTGGGCAGGCCTTCCAATTTATACATGTATACCAATTAACCTTTGTGAGAAAATCAAGAGATCAATTGCACAATATTTTAGAGATTACTTGCTAGTTAAATGTTCAGAGTCTGTTTATCTGCATCATGAATCTGAATAGAGAGTATCAAAGTTTGTGACAAATCACTAGGTGCATGGTGTCCCAAATGTTGTGGATGTTAAGCCACATCCCTTCAACAGCAATATCATAGGATATGGGCAGTGACAACAGTTTTAAATGTCATGAAATATGCTGTGTCCTTGTGTAGCAATATCCTACAAAAAATAGCTACCAGTCTACACTAAGATCCACTAAAACGTACTCAGGACTCGAGTGTAGTACATTTATATCAGCAACCACAAAACAAAAAAGGTGGAGGTACGTACGTAGCTACATATATGTTAGGAGTTACCAAAGTATGCGAATATGGAAAGAAGAAGGGCGTGTAGGTTGCAAGCCTCAAGCCATTACTCGAAGTTAGTTTTGAGCGTGCTAGTTCATGGTTAAAAAGTGGTGTTTTTGTCACTTTTTGTGACCGAGTTATTACGTAACTACGCGTACGTAGCCGCCTCCTTTTAAGGGCGGCGAATGTTAGACCCTCCCACAAGTCAACAAATACGTACCAAGTTAGTTTGAAGGCACTTTAAAAATAATATCAATAATGATTCTGAAGACCTGACTATCAATGGCTGAAGATCACAATGAAGATCCACCGATTCGTGGCTATTATGGAACAGCAATAGTAGAGGAATCTAGCACTGAATTGCTCTGCAGTCAACCTTCAGAAATTGACAGTTTTTTCAGTATTCATTACATCATAGAACAGTCAGGGTGTGGGAAGTGGATAATCTTCAAACACCTGGATGAGATTGATGATACCTGGAAGGCCATACGAACAGCCCTAGATGAGGGTCATCTAGAAAGATACATCAGTCGTATCAAGTGTACCACAAAGAAGTACAATCCAACCGAATTTGGGCCTGGCCCATGCACCAAGGCCTCCATTAGTGTATTCCTTAGCAGCTCTGAGGATCGAATTATTCAGGACATTGGACACAGGCTCATCCAAATTGTCCAGCAGGACATCGAGTACAAGACCACTGCTGGTACAGGAGACATTATCCTCTACTGGAATGGTGGGAATCCTTCCTATGAGCTAATGGGGCAGGAGTTTCCAGGCACCACCATAGACAAAGTGGATGTGTGGAAAATTAGTGTCGTGGAGGCATCTGAACCGTTCCAGTCTAGGGAAATTTATGGCTGGTGGGAGGTAACTCTTAGATGTGACCAAGCCACTGAAATTTGGCACTTTCTCAAGATCCAGATAGAGAGTGGTGGGAGCAATCCTGGGATCATCAAAATGGAATGTGTTCCCAAAGAAGACCCCTCCTCACCTGAGAGACTAAGATTCTTCATCTACACTAGCCGTGAAGACAGGGAGATAGTTGGAAGGTGGCTCAGGAGGCACGTTAGGACAGAAATAAGTTACCATACAAATGATTAGAAAGACTGTCTTAGCTAACACATGTGTTGTGGTGTATTGTTGTGGTGTAGCTATTATTGTTAAGAAGAGAAACTCCATGGTGCATATACCTACCAGGGCCGGAGGAAGCGGTCAGGCCAGTCAGGCCATAGCCTGACTACTTTTTCAGGCAAGATTCAGAAAGTATCATCATTTACAAAGACTAGACAAGATTGAGGGGGTTCTAAGGAACTCCCCTTAACTCTGAAATTGAAGCAGCTAGACAACCACATCATGCTACATATGTACATCCCAGGATAAGTGGGCGTTTCTAATTAAAAGTGGGGTTGTTTTTTTGAAACATTTCCCGCATCCAAGTGTGGCCTGACCACTCAAACTTTCCTTCCTCCGGCCCTGCCTACATAGCTAGCCCATGATGCTCTAAGGACCATTGATTCCTTAGCATCAACCCTTTTAGCTAGTGCTGGGAACAAAGGTAAAGAGGCAGAGGCACATGGGCTGATACTTGTGTTCATGTCCTTCTTTATCTTCTCACAACTAGTTTAAAACTCAGAATCGTACTGAGTTATCGAGACTTACATATGTTAGAGGAATAGCTGATACGTTGATACAAAGAATATGAGAGTGTGCAAGAGAAAGGAAGGAGACAATCAAGTCTACACAAATTTTTTCTGCACTCATAGCTTACACACAGATGATTTTGTATCAGACCAGGAATAGTGGGGTTCATCAACACCATACCAACTGGGGGTGTGGCCTGCGAGATTAACAATAATTAAGGGTGATTTGATCAGCTGTATAACTTAACCAAAAATTATTAAAACTTTTGTGCTCACAAAGATACAAGTGCTGAGCACAAGATGTGAGGTTGTGTGTACCATGCTGTCATAGCATAGGACTTCCATAGTTGCTGTGTATAATTAGCTATGTTGCATGCAACCTTGACCCACTTTTGCTGTATTTGATTGTTCCCTGCTTGTATGCCCCCCTGATTCAGGAAATTATTATTTGCACCCATTGTTAAATATCACAATTATAGCTACGTACCTGGCTAGGCCTGACAGGATTAAAATTGGATTTCCACCCTCAAACTATAAGAAGGCCGGCCTACGTAATAACAGTGCCCTTCCTTAGATTTATAAAAATAATAACTAAAATCAAAGTGCTAAATTCTAGTTAGCTATGATTGTGATGAAATAATAATAAGCAATTCCATTACATAAAATAAAGATGTTCTTTCTCATACACTTTCATTGTGTACCTTGACTTGAAATCTTTGTCTTTTTCCTCGAAGGGATACCAAAATACGTAATTAGTGTCCCATATGTTGTTGTGGATGTTAAAAGCAAATCCCTTAACTGCGATGAATCTATCGGCTCCAAAGGGGCGGGGAACGGGGTGGGGGTCTTAAACGAACTGTCGCTCACTATTGGACACACGAGAGGAACATCCAGGGAAGATAATTTGATAATAATGTCTTTCTTGCCAGGATTTCCTAGACCCCGCATCTCTATGGACTCAACAGCATGCTGATACTGAGAGCCATTCAAAATTACCGACTCTGCTGAAATCAGGTTATTGTCAGATATTTTATGATAATAACCTTTGTACTTTCCAATCCCTTTAGGCATGAACGAAAACATAGTCGCTTCAGGAAGGCGTGTTGAGGTTTTGTCAAAGAATGTGACTTCAAAATTAATTTTAAAGAGTGAATTTGTTGTGGAACTAGCTCCAACATGCAGCTCGACCCAAGCTTTCAGAGGCATGCCATAGTAATAATTCACATGTGGATCACCATCCAATTCCAGTAAGAAAGTTCGCTGACCAGAATTTTTTGCAGTGTAAAGATGTTTTAAAGTGAAATGAACGATAGAGCTATTGGGATGAGCGTACGTGTCACTAAACGCCTTGTGATACCCTGCATTGCCATAGTAATTGTACCGGCTGGTCATAAAGTCAAAATCTGTTCCATTGTAAGTATAATAAGCCAATAAGCCAATGGCACTATCATCTCCAGCATCAGCTAAAATTAAATCTTTGATGTTTTTTTCTTCACTGTTGTACACTAATTTTCCTATAGCTCCGTTGTCATTGAAAGCTAGGTTTATTCTGCCACTGGGAAGGTCGATAGTGAAGATGTGATCAATACTAACTGCAACAAAGCCGTCCAAATTCGGTTTGGTAGGATAGAGACCACGTAACTCTTTTTCCAAATTCTCTGTATACCATTTCGCTTTCGCTGACTGTCTTGCTACAGTTTGAGTCATGTTGAAGAAGACTCGCTGTTCCTTCCAAGATTTTTCACAGTTCACCATGTTGTAGTGCTTTCTAACTGCTCTGAAGTCAACATTTTTCCAGTTCCTCTCATCATTGGCACCAGGCAGTCCCCAAGTATGTTCAGGAATCTTCACCAAAAACAATGCAAAATCTTTGACCGAGTCCCATTCCCATGTACATTTGGGAGGTTCACATTCCAGTGCCCGAATGGCTGCTCGATAAAGCGACATCTTACGAGGATCTGAGGCCACGCCTTGTATCCATGTATCTCCGATCTCATCGGTTATCACGGGGAGGGAAGACTTTGTCACTTTCGCTGCAAAATTCTCAATAGTTGAAGCGAAAACTCTAGCACCTTTAAATTCTTGTGAGATAATTCCATAGCTGGTCATAATCTCATCCACTGATAGTGGAGGTCCACTGTTATCAGTACGAAAAGCAAACACTAAAGCTTGTTTATCAGCTTTGGATATTATTGCATCATCAATAGACACTCCTCCGGGATACTGTATGGTAAATCCAGCATTAGCGGGGTAGCCACCTTTATTCCACATTGCTACCACACCATCACTATCTTCTTCCCTTTCCTTCCAAAGGAATAACTTCGGAACATCAGGTGGAGCGCTAGCCCAGTTAACGCCAACACTTACAGCACCAATTCCACTCTCCAGAAAGTATTTGATGACTGTGCAAGAGAAAGGAAGGAGACAATCAAGTCTACACAATTTTTTTCTTCCCTCATACACACTAACACACAGATGATTTTGTATCAGACCAGGAATGGTGGGGTTCATCAACACCATACCAACTGGGGGTGTGGTCTGCGAGATTAACAACAATTAAGGGTGATTTGATCAGCTGTATAACTTAACCAAAAAATTATAGCTATAGCTTCAAACTTTGCTTAATAGTATTGTGAAATCGTTGTGCTCGCAAAGATACATACCAAGCACTGAGCAAGATCTGAGGTTGTGTGTACCACATAGGACAGCAGGCACTAAGTACCTTGCAGCCATTTGAGTGGTAGAATTATCAGTGCCACTTTAAGTATGTAGCTGCTGTGAATGTTGCCATTTCAAGTCCATCACTGATGATGCAACCTTGACCCATGCAACAACTTAATCAAGCACTTTTGCTGTTATTTGATTGACTCCTACGTAGCTGCTTGTGTGCCCCCCCCCCTCGATTCAGACGAATTACCATTTACTGATTAAATATCACAATTATACCATGAGATCCTCCTGAACCACTCTTTCTTAATTATAGCTATACAATCCTGGCTATAGGCCTGACAGGATTAATATTGGATTTCCACCCTCAGGCTATAAGAAGGTCGGCCTACGTAATAACAGTGCCCTCCCTTAGATTTGTAAAAATAATGTATTTGTAGAGGACCCGGAGCAGGAGTTTGCAAGTATATTAAATTTTAATTGGTAGAATAACGACTACAAATTCTCAACTAACTATCCAGTTCCACTAAGCTCCTCTTTATACAAAAAGGACTAAAACAAGAAAAAACATGCACAACCAAGTAAAATAGGAAAAATCTCGCACACAACTTACAACCACACAGATGACAGGACAGCAGAATACAGAACAGGTTTAGACATGCACAACTAATTAAACCACACTACAGAATAATAATTTTAACTTACACACATACAAACTGTCAATGAGTCTAACACACACAGCACATTGCACAAAAGTAATTAGCTAATTAATTAACGAACACAAACTAACCACCAATCCATCACAGTATTGACTAAAATCAAAGTGCTAAATTCTAGTTAGTTATTGTGATGAAGTTATAATAGCTATAAGCAATTCCATTACATAAAATAAAGATGGTCTTTCTCATACACTTTCATTGTGTACCTCGACTTGAAATCTTTGTCTTTTTCCTCAAAGGGATACCAAAATACATAATTAGTGTCCCATATGTTGTTGTGGATGTTAAAAGCAAATCCCTTCAACCGCGACGGATGTATTGGGTCCAAAGGGGCGGGGAACGGGGTGGGGGTCTTAAACGAACTGTCGCTCACTATTGGACACACAAGAGGAACATCCAGGGAAGATAATTTGATAACGATATCTTTCTTGCCAGGATTTCCTAAACTCTGCAGCTCTACAGACTCAACAGCATGCTGATACTGAGAGCCATTCAAGATTACCGACTCTGCTGAAATCGGGTTATAGTCGGATATTTTATGATAATAACCTTTGTACTTTCCAATCCCTTTAGGCATGAACGAAAACATTGTCGCTTCAGGAAGGCGTGTTGAAGTTTTGTCGAAGAATGTGACTTCAAAATTAATTTCAAAGAGTGAATTGGTTGTGGAACTAGCTCCAATATGCAGCTCGACCCAAGCTTTTAGAGGCATGCCGTAGTAAGAATTCGCATGTGTATCGCCATCCAATTCCAGTAAGAAAGTTTGCTGACCAGAATCTTTTGCAGTGTAAAGATGTTTTAAAGTGAAATGGACGATAGAGCTATTGGGATGAGCGTACGTGTCACTAAACGCCTTGTGATACCCTGCATTGTCATAGTAATTATACCTGCTGGTCATAAAGTCAAAATCTGTTCCATTGTAAGTATAATAAGCCAATAAGCCGATGGCACTATCATCTCCAGCATCAGCTAAAATTAAATCTTTGATGTTTTTTTCTTCACTGTTGTATGCTAATTTTCCTATAGCCCCATTATTATCGAAAGCTAGGTTTATTCTGCCACTGGGAAGGTCGATAGTGAAGATGTGATCATTATTAACTGCAACAAAGCCATCCAAATTCGGTTTGGTAGGATAGAGATCACGTAATTCTTTTTCCAAATTTTCTGCATACCATTTCGCTGACTGTCTTGCTACAGTTTGAGTCATGTTGAAGAAGACTCGCTGTTCCTTCCAAGATTTTTCACAGTTCACCATGTTGTAGTGCTTTCTAACTGCTCTGAAGTCAACGTTTTTCCAGTTCCTGTCATCATTGGCACCAGGCAATCCCCAAGTATGCTCAGGAATCTTCACCAAAAACAATGCAAAATCTTTGACCGAGTCCCATTCCCACGTACATTTGGGAGGTTCACATTCCAGTGCCCTAATGGCTGCTCGATAAAGCGACATCTTACGAGGATCTGAGGCCACACCTTGTATCCATGTATCTCCAATCTCATTAGTTATCACGGGGAGGGAAGACTTTGTCACTTTCGCTGCAAAATTCTCAATAGTTGAAGCAAAAACTCTAGCACCTTTAAATTCTTGTGAGATAATTCCATAGCCGGTCATAATCTCATCCACTGATAGTGGAGGTCCACTGTTATCAGTACGAAAAGCAAACACTAAAGCTTGTTTATCAGCTTTGGATATTATTGCATCATCAATAGACACTCCTCCGGGATACTGTATGGTAAATCCAGCATTAGCGGGGTAGCCACCTTTATTCCACATTGCTACCACACCATCACTATCTTCTTCCCTTTCCTTCCAAAGGAATAACTTCGGAACATCAGGTGGAGCGCTAGCCCAGTTAACGCCAACACTTACAGTACCAATTCCACTCTCCAGAAAGTATTTGATGACACTCTTCGTCATGCCTGGAATATCTCTCTGACTCCATGCTCTCATGCGGTTTGGCGAATGTTTCACATACTTCTTATCAAGTTCCATTGCAAACCATTTTGCGATATCAAACATCCGTTTGTTAACTAATTCCATTTGCATGTTAGTAGGACCAGCATGCCAGTGAATGTAACCTTTCCTGATTGCAGATTCAAATTTTGAAATTTCGGCCTCGTTCGGACAGTGGAGGGTTATTCCATTCAAAGTGAATTCTTCAGGGCAATTGAGGTAGAGATAAACCAGCCATGAGTGAGTGGTGTAAATGAAGCCCAGTTTAGGATGACCACGTTCCATCTCTTCTGCTAGTTGCACAGCACGAGGAAAATAGTCATCAAAATATGCATTCAAAACATTATTGACGAATCCAATGGTGGGAATGCCATCATACCCAACATCTAAATGGTTCATGAAAACCACATGAACCTCTTTTACTTCTGGGATCTTGTACCAGTGCATCTTATTCCACTGTATTTCATTGCAGTCTACAACTTTGCCATTAAGCACTTTACCATGATCAACCGTTACAACTATTTCCATAGCTGACCAGTTCACAGAGAATTTGCCAGTCGTCCATCCCAAAACAAAAGGAGAAGGAGGAGTGATGTGATGAAGTCTATTGCCATCAATTCTTATTAGAGCCTACAGGATTTACATGAGCGAGGATTTAAAATTGGCATAGGAACAGGGGCTCCCTTACATGTACTTTAAGACAGGGCCCCCAAGTTCACTACCAATAGTGGGTGTGGTCTTAACTAGAACCCTAGTCCCCCCCCCCATTCAAAATCATCTTCCTAACTACGCCACTCCTTACATTTGTGCTGCTGTTGTGTGGCATAGAAAGCTGTAATGTGCTTATTACCACAAAGCACTAGATAAGACAATCCACACAGATAAGCCTTGCCAACTATGACAGGAATTCAATCCACATGTGGGGGGAGGCTACTATAATACATAGGTGTAGACCTAGATAATAATACAATTTCAATGACCTAAGAGTCAGCTCACTTGCTCAATTATAGAATACCACATTATAGCTAAATTCCTAGCTTGTAGGAACCTCATGGCTAATGCTTAGGAAGTGACACCTGTAGCTAGCTACAGTTGACTTCTCCATGCTCCATAAGAGCAAGGACAAGTCAGTTACCATTGAGCACTCTGTCACTATCTAGTGTTGCAATTTAATATTTCCATTGCTGACCAGTCGTCCATTGACGATGAGTGATCAGGGTTTCATCTACTGGGGGGTGCAGGGGGGAAGCTTCCCCCCCAAACCCTCAATCTTCCCCCCCAAAATAACTCATGAAAAATTTTTAGTTACAAGCAGCCATACATCATTCTTTTTCGAGTTTTTCTCCTTCCAATACTGAGTGATAGCTAACTATCAATCATCTGAATTCAGTTTATCTGGTCCTTCTATACTATGATTCAGGATTTCTTCACCAAGTCTGTGCATATTATTCTTAGCTGCCATTAGGTAACATCCCAAAGTAGTACAGAATAATTTAACAACATGTAGTACATACAAAATTGGGTGTGGTCAAGGATTCCAAGGAGTTCTTCCCCCCAAATAAAAGATCCTAGATGAAACCCTGGTGATATGATGAGTCATAATCAGGATTTGCATGAGCGAGGATTTATTATCAAGTATCTAGATAATTATATTATAGAGACTGCATTACAAAGAATACTGTGTTTTCACTTTGATTGATTTTTCCATGCTCCGAGAAATGGTTGGTAAAGTATAATCCTATTATTCTGGTGTGTGGTTTTAGATTAATGAAGATGAGAAATCACACACAACTCCAGTCTGATATGACACAAGATAATTGCTAGCTATATACCAATGACAATTGGACAACTGAAGTTGAAGCACAATGATCTCTACGTATTTTTGAAAGGATAATCATTTTCTTGAACTTTGCACTTATGCTTAGGAAGTGACACCTAGCTTGCCCTCAATAATTGGTCGATATACGGTAGCAAACTAGCAAACAAGCGGATCTTATAGCTATACTGGGCCAATTAAGTTATGGTAGCAAGATACTGTATAGCAAAAAATTTTGTGGGTCAAAATTTTTGTGGTTTTGCAAGTGAACCTCCCTTATTCTCACACGAAAATTTTGATCCACGAAAAATTTGACCCACAAAATAATTTCCAGTGATACCTATAAAATTAATAGTATACATGGGACCCAGCTTCTCTTTTATAGCAAAGGTACTTTTTACACTGTCTTTCGTTGAGATGTTTGTTATTGGAGGGTTCCACTGTATGTACTTATAATAGTAGTAGCTAGCTAAGCTCTAAAGCTCATTCCTTCAATCATTCAGTAATAATGGCAACCTGAACGATGATTATTTTCAAGTAGTAGCCATAGAATAATTAATGTGGTAAGAGATCAACATGCCTGGCATAGGTCATTAAATTTGCTTACACAGAGCTATGCTTTGTTGCCACAAACACAATAACAACTGGGTTGTGGTCTGAACTTGGACATGTTTTCCCCATGCATGCACAGCATATATTAATTATTGGGTCTCATGATGGGACACACTTCAAATTTTTAATGGAAAGGCTGGAATATTTCCTGTCCCCCTCCCCCTTCCCCCCCGGCCCTTCCCAGATAAAACTATGAAACATGAAACAACTATTCACAGCATGCAGCAAACAAACCGTAGCTACCTTACAGCTACAAATTATTGTTTGATTGAATGGCTATTTCCGCAGAGTAACTAGCTAGTAGCTACGTAAGTTTCGGTTAACTCTCCCACCTCAAACCCCAATATCAATGGTGGAAGCAGTGAAGCAGGCAGTATAGCTAAGCCACAATTCATGAGCTGTTCACAAGATAAAACTAGATACAGAGCTAGCTATTTCAATAATTACGTAAAGTAGCTAGTAAGTTAGGCCCTTAGCTAGCTGCTAGCTAGTACCAAGATGTATAGCTACATACAAACACCTCAAAGGCTGTAATCTACTTAAGCTTCTATGGCCTATAGCTATAGACTACAACCTAGCAGCTTGGAGATTCACTTAGCTACACACAGCTATTATAGCTATTTAGCAGTTGTTTAGAAATTAATGAGAGAAAAATTGACGGTTTTTAAAGCTCAAGAAAGTGACAAGCAAGCTAGAAGAATAGTGCAAAGTAAATGCACAAGGGCAACAAGGTTCTTTATTAGATCAGAATAGTAATGGGCCTGGTATGGGTACAGGTGAGAGGAAAAAATTCATAATAGCTAAATCTTTATTCAATACCCTATCTTCAATATGCTAGCTCACCTGTGCTTTTCCATACGAGTGATACCACCTTCCATCCAGGTCACAATCCACTTTCTGCGCCGCTTGCAACTGTGGATCATTCTGCTCTGTAACTCTTCCGTGAGCGCCTCCGGGGATAAAAGCCAGTACTGCTACAGTTAGCAAGATCATTGCCATGATTTCCACAGCAACTGAATCACAGTATTATGGATATAAGAAGTTTACAGCCTGTATTATTAAGCATATTGCGCATGACCATTTTGGTTAGTACAAATCGTTTATGGTAAAGGGTTGACCCCACCAGAGTATAATATGTCACATGACTCATGACGTCAGAGCTTTGACATGACTGCGCATGCGCAGAGTTATAATCTGACCACAGAAAAGGAAGTAGCCACTGGCAAAGGTTTGTCACAGCTACTAGGCTAGCAAGCTACAGAATCCTACTAGCTTTCTTATTAACTTAAGATGGAGTTGCTGCTAATACTACTACTGCTGACATCTGTACAAGCAGCATCTAGCTTTATAAGTTACCAGTCAGTAATTGGAGTGTATGATCCTGAAAGGGAAGTGGATCAGAACTGTCTCAGTGGAACATCACAGAAGTATCCCATCAAAGATCTTGTTCATCTCTCCACAAATGACACACAAGTGAGGATATGCTCCCCTCACTTAGAACTGAATAGAAATATCACCATTTCTTATTTGACCAATGTTTCTATTGTGGGTTATCATTATCCTGTCATAGAATGCCCTGATAATATTTCAGCTGGACTCAGCTTCATTAGTGCAAGGAATTTAGAATTGCTAAATTTTACAATTGTGAACTGTGGTCTGAAGACAACAATAGATGAAGAACCAATGGAGGGACCTAGCACCAACATCAAGGCAAGTATAAATGTACAAAACAGTACTGATGTACACATTGCTAATGTCCAAGTTAAGAACGGACCAAGTACTGGACTATCCTTATTCTATGATGATGGTGTCATTCGAATATCAAATTGCACTTTTGAAGGGAATGGTTATGACAAGATGAGTGGAGGTAATGGTGTCTACATGGAAACTTGCAGTTTCGAGAACAACAGTGAAAGTACTGAGTATTTCTTTGAGCAGTGTGTTTTCATCAACAACAGTGCCAACACAGGCAACGATGGAAAGATAAAAGGATTCAGTCGATTCGATAAAGGAGGTGGTCTATGTATATACATATTAGGAAGTAGAGGCCTCCACGTACTTATCAGTCAGTCAAACTTTATAGGAAATAACGTGGCACACTATGGAGGAGGTTTGTTCGCTTCATATCATGGAACAGCTCGAAACAATATCATCAATGTGACTAATTCAAACTTCTCAGGGAACAGTGGCAAGTTTGGAGGAGCAAATTATGCTGGCTATTTGTACTCTCCTCTGCTAATTCAGCAAGTTCAAAGCCCAACCAATTGTTCTCATATTTTCAAGTCGAACAACTTTATCAATAATTCAGCAGATTTTGGTGGAGGTACAAGCATATTTTCTTCCAGGTCGTTGTTCAAGGATATCGAGGCTAAAGTATATTTTGAAAATTGCACTTGGAAGCAGAATATTGGCCAATATGGAGCAGCTGTAGCTGTTTTACCAAATGCATGGAATCTGTTTTCTGAAGGATATTTACCAACACCAGTATTCAAGAACTGTATAATTGAATTGAATGTCATCAAGGAGAGATTTATCCAAGAAAAGAAGAATTTTTATCAGTTTACAAAAGGTGCAGGAGCCTTATATTGCTCAAGTCACACAATCATTTTTAGAAATGAGGTTAGTTTCGTTCTTAATAATGGTTCTGCAGTATACTTGGGCTCTTGTGTTGCCACTTTTGATGAATATTCTGTCGTTAACTTCCTGAATAACTCGGGGTATAATGGAGGTGCAATATATCTTTCATCCTCTGGAGTTTATTTGTCCAAGAACTCCAGGTTGTACTTCAGCTGGAACACAGCATATGACAAAGGTGGAGCAATATACCAGCACACTCACAATATGCATGTGATAGACTATTCAAATACTTGCTTTATCGACTCTATGAATGGTGAAGTAGATATTTATGAACGAAACATCTCTGTACAATTTTTTCACAACGAGGCAGGAACAGGCAATAACATAACAAGTTATGGACACTCGATATATGCATCATCTCTTCTTCCCTGCTACAAACGTTTTTCATTTTCAGCTTCGAATTTATCGTTCAATATCTTTGAACAAATAGGGAATTTCACATTCATTCCCAAAAATAGACCAATGGACATAGTCACTGCAGTCAATCACTCTCAAATTTCAGTTGTATATTGGTCAGATTTCATACCAGGCAAAGAAACACAGCTTCTATATAATGACATTGATGATCTAAATCAGCCTGTCCATACTGACTATCTGGTGACAATACAGAATGAGCCTGGGGCTACTGTACAAACAAGTCAATCTTATTCCCACATCTCTAGGGATCAAACACTCGCATTATATGGTAAGGTTGGAGATCGTGCCACCATTATACTCTCATCTACAACAGCTCGACAGATAGCTCTGTCATTTGAAGTTGAGATACAGCCATGTCCACCAGGGTTCATTCAACAGAATCTCCAAGATGAAAAATCAGGACCGTGCATATGTTCAGTCAATACTGACAGTGAATACCTAGGAATAAGAAGATGCAATTTGACCAGTATGCAAGCATATGGAACTCATGGTATCTGGATTGGCTACCAAAAGGATCAAAGTGAAAATGAAGACTCGTTGATATCCTCCTTCTGTACACCAGGTTTCTGCTCAGTTAAGGAAGATTTTTTGCTTCCTTCAACAGCAAACAGAGAAGAACTGAATGAGATAGTGTGTAATGATTCACGTAAAGGTGTTCTTTGTGGCCTTTGCAAGGAAAACTTTTCAGTTCACATGCACTCTCTCGAATTGAGCTGTAAGTCTAACAAGTACTGTGAACAGGGCTGGATATTTTACATACTCAGTGAGCTTTTACCAGTGACTCTCATCTTCCTTGTGATCATCATATTCAACATTCCCTTCACATCAGGAACGATAAATGGCTTCATATTTTATTGTCAAGTGATTACTATGTTTCACATAAGTGCTTCTGACACTATTCCATTCCACCCTCCTGCTCAAACTCTCAAAAGAATCTCCTCGTTCATTTACTTGGCTTATAATTTGATGCCATTTGTTCTTGATGAGCTTTCGTTCTGCCTATGGAAAGAAGCAACTGCCCTCGATGTACTGGCTTTCAGCTATGTGACTTTGGTCAACTCTTTCACCTTGGTGATAGCAGTAGTACTGATCCTTAATAAGTGCATCTCAAGATGTAACAGCCGAGCTTTGAAAAATAAGATCCATTTTAGTTTATGGTCAAACAACCTTCAGGGTAGCATAATTCACGGTCTAACAGCATTCTTGATTCTTTGTTATGCTCAGTGTACTTATGTTTCAATCCTACTACTGACTTCTGCAAAGGTACACCACAAAGGATTGAATCATAGTAGTTTAGTGGTCTACTACAATGGAGAAATAACCTGGATGAGTTCTGAGCACTTACCTTATGCCATTCCAGCTCTCGTTTTCCTCCTATTGATTTCCATTCCTCCACTCCTTCTCCTCATCTATCCTCTTCACTACAAGGTTCTTTCTGCCCTCGGGCTGGCAGAATCAAGGTGTATTTTATGGATTTTCAATCCTTTGGAACGACTAAAGCCTTTCATGGATTCTTTCCAGAGCTGCTTCAAGGACGAGTATCGCTTTTTTTCTGGATTGTACTTTGTGTACAGGCTTATAATCATAATCAATATGGGGATTAACAACTTGCAGGATAGTTTCATCTTACTAGAAACACAATTGGCTTTTATGCTTATCTTGCATGCAATCTGCCAGCCCTACAAGAAAAGAGCTCACAATGTCATCGATGCTCTGCTATTTGGTAATCTCATCCTTATCAATGCTATAACAATGTACAACTTCTATAACATCAATTCAAAACTGGAACACTCAATAAGAATATCAGTCACCACCTGTGTCCAGACTGTATTGAAGCTCTTGCCGTTATTAGTCATGGTGATTTTTCTGATGGCAAAGATTGTTTCAATACTGTGTTGCAAGAAAACATCCAACTCAACAAAAGAGAGTGACAATTTGAATTCTTTACTCATATCTTATGGTTCAAACAGGTAGATAGCTGAATTTATTTCAGTCGAAGTAGCTAGCTACAGTAGCATAAAATAATGTCATTATCTTGACATCAAAAAGTTATTATTTTTTTTAAGATAAACCAAATCAGACTTCATTGAAATTTAATGGCTAGGGAAGAGAAGGCTGCATTATAAAATGAAAAAGTGTAGCTACACAGTAAAAAAAAAGTGGTAAATTTAACTCCTCTGGGTTGAAATGACTAAAATTCTAGAAGATCGTTTCAATTTTCTCAAGGTTAATATAACTATGGTGGGTTAGTTTTACTAAAAAAGTTATTTCAATCCACATTATTTAAAATAATCGCCCAAAAAAGTATTACTTTGACCAATCAAGGTTATAATGATTCCTGTGAGTCATTTTGAATAAACATTACTGTCTTAAAATAACACATGTATAATTATACTGATACATAAATTATTATGACATGAAATAATATTTCAGTGCAACATATGTGTACTCATTAACTCTCCTTCCATGTAGTACATTAGGATCTGCTAGATCAGATATACATTTCAGAATCCGTTGAGGTTTAACATCTACAGCATAAGCATGATAGGGACTATCAAAAAAAAGTGTGGTACAAGGATGAAGAATGAAAATAATCAAGTCACCACCAACAACAAGCAATTCATCAAGTTGTGCAAAGACTGGATCCAAACCATCGGAACCAGTAACTAAGAATATATTGTCTTTATACATTATGCCATCTTTACGTACCCAACGAGGATGAAAAATAGAAGATTCAGGAGATATCTCCATCAAGCTACTTAAACCTCCCTGAATGCCAGGGGTCTCATCACAAAACTGCTTAGGACCAACTCCTGGTCCACATTCAATAGGTTTAGAAAGAAGGCTTCCACTGGATAACTCGTAACAAATCCAACGCTGATGCCGATTTGCCATGGATGATGCAATATTTTTAAAGTTATCTAATCTGGTAACCTGTTTAAAAAAGTTGAGTTTTGCCTCGTGCCTCATAGTCCATGATTTAGTCATTGGACCCACTGCTTCCATTTGCTCTGGATAGTGTACAACAAAATGCAATTTAGGTATTTCTTTATTATATAGTAACATGAATAAGCAATGGTGCTCATTAATAAGAAATTTAAGACTTGTGCTCACAGATTTTGAAGTGACTGGACACATAACAATATCAATAATTTGCAGTAGAAGCAAGAAACATCTCCAGTGCTCGTCATCTTCTGGAATTATACGTCCAATAATAAATGGTAATATATGTGATAATAAAAGTATTTGAGCTGCGTTCGAACGAAGACTACCATCTCCATTAAGAACACGAGTAAGAATGGGAATTGGCTTATCATATTCTGTATAACCATATGAAAAATTAATCAATCTTTTATTGTATTCATCTAAAGTTATGAATTTTTTTTCAATACAATACCGTAGCAATAATTTAATTTCCAAAGGAGCAATACCTTCCAATATGTCATGCATGACATCATGTGGTAAACCACCACCAAGCATAGAAAAGTATGGAACATCCATAAGACAAGATCTTCTATTTATACCATAAGTTTTAGAATAGTGGTTACCTAGAGGACCTTCCAATGCCTTACAATGATCTTCATGCTTTTCTTTGCTTCTTCGAACAAATTTATCAGAAAAAAAACTGCTAGAAAGCTTATCATTTGTAACAAGACAGGATCGACAACACCGAAAAGAGAATGAAAAAGATAATTTAAATCCACCAAGAAAATTGCTAGCTAGATTATCAGCTAAAAAGACCAGCAGGGCACCTTTAAAGGTACGCTCACTTCCTTTTATAGGCACGGTCACACCAGTGGTTGCCAAAACATCAAGATCAGTAATAAAAGGCTGTAAAATCTTATCGATACCATGACGTTCGATCACTGGTATCGTAGCAACTAGTAGCAGGTTAATAACACACAAAGAAGAGCGGAATTTTGGGTGGATATTACCCAAAGTAAAAAAAACAATGCCCAACTTATGCTTTTTAATATGTGATCCCAAAGGATTGCACATTTCCACTTCATCATAATAGGCTATGATTTGTAAGGCATAAGGATCTTTGGAAAATAGAGGGTGCTCATGAAACAAGGTTCCATCACAAAAATCTTCAATTATATTATCACTATGAATGCGATTAGGACAGTTCTCTATTTCATCAAGAATACTGTTATCACATAGCAGCCTCTTTAGAGTACTTAATAAAGGAATATATTGGAAAGTGTCATACTGTTCTTTCAATTGTGATTTGGATCCTGTAAACTTTTTAACATAGTAGCGATCACCAATCTTCACCTCATTTGGTTCCTGTACACAAAAATTAATTTGGAATAATGGAACTGCTTATGATATAGTATAGTTGGTTGCTTACCACCAATCCAAGATTTTCTTTGTAATACTTTTCCTGCTTGTATTTATTGTCAAGGCCGTTAAAAGGATCAACAAGCTTGGAAAATGTCTCGCTTAATCCAGCTACATTATCTGGATCAACTCCATTCTCAGCTAAACAGGAACGGACGCCGGCTTGAACTGTCTGAATTGTCTGCTGAAAAAGGCTTTGGCAGCCTTCCACTACATCATCGATGGCAGTTTGAGTTATGCGTCTATGCTCTTTCAGCTTGAGAAGAAACAGTGCGCTTGCACGACACCGAGTTTGCACATCTCTACCCAATGCATGAGCAACATCAACATCCATAACCTCTGCATTTCAGAAATCTTGGTGATTATCATAATCTAAGTTGTTTAACATGCTGATAATGCTATAAATCTTTACTAAGGCCACTATGCTCTAGCTTATATACCCACACCCCACATTTTTATTATTATGATGCTCACAAACTCTTATACCCTGGAAAATTGCTGCCGTCATAGACAGATGTAGTTAAATCTCAGTGTAGTCAGTAAGTTTACTTGCTAAAAAGCTAAGGACTCAATAGGAATGATTAGCTTTTTGCCCACCCACACCTAATGAAGAATCCCCTGAGAACAATAGTGGCCTGATTAGCAAAATATCCAGTTTACAGGTACACTGTCATAAATAGCAGCTCTTCTAGTTGGACTAAGGGCTGCTAAAATAGTTCCATGCATGCATGTAGCTAGATACCTTCATCTGAGCCTTCATCATTCAAAGAAGCTGAGAAATAACTAGGATTCAGTTCACTTGAACTCTGGTCATCAGGTTGTAATTGAAAAATTCTTTTTTTAACAATGCCCACATTCGAATGACGACGGTATATATGGGAATAAAGAGAAGAGAAACTCTTAGAAGATACAGTGCAGCCCTCAATACCGCACGTCACGAGAAACCGGGGATCACTTGCATGCACACTTCGAAGGTGGCTCAACAGCAAAGGTATAGTCGGAGATTCGAAATTACACAGAGGACACTTCTTACATACCAAACTTAATTCCATTTTGTTGGGTAGGAGCAGCTGCACCAAAATTTTATTAATGCGCATGCGCAGAAGGCATCATGCATGCATAGCAGCTGCTTCGGTAATGGCAGACGGTTGGGACTCTGACGGTTCTGATTTTGTGGACTTTAGCGAGTCAATGTCAGCGAGAGAAGTTAGTGCCTGGCTTCAAAAAAGTGGCATACCGGAAAAGTTTAGTAAAGTGTTCGAAGGTAAGTAGCTAAACTAGCTAACAAATGACTGTATACTCTAGGGCCTGTATTACACAGAGAATTATGTGGATGGCACTGAATTTATCGCTTTAACTGAAGAAGAAATAAAGTCAATGGTGCCTCCTATAGGGCTAGTGAAAAAAATAATGAAGCTTCGTCCACAGGTATGTTAATAACTAAGCTATGTAGCTATAAACTAGTTTATTTGTCTAGTTTATTTGTATTATTTGTACATGTGTAGAGTACAGCAAATCGATCATTTTCAGAAGTACCCCTGGTTAAAATTTCAGCACCCTATAATACACCAACAAGCAGTGTTACTAGTGAAGAAAATGGTTCTGATAACGGTTCTGGTTCACGTAGCAGTACACCATCTTCATCACATAAATCTATGGAAGTACCTGACCATTGGAGGCCAGAGGTAGAGGAGTGTATAAGAAGTCACTGTTTGACTGATTCTGCAAGATCAGAAATAATACGTGTCCTAGTAACTCAGTTATTTGCTCATTCAAGGAAGCCTTCACGAGTAGATTGTGAGCAGCAAGCAAGAAAACTTATACTAAAATACCCTTTCATGAAAGATGACATGGGAATAGGATATGTAAGTTATTTTTTATACATAGCATTCATTTAATTATATGTATTATTAATTCAGCAATCGTGGGTCGATAAAATGATTACACGAGTAAGGAATGTGGTGAAAAGGGATAAGCTCAAACTACCAAACTCAGCCAGTGAGCTTCCAGATGCCAAGCGGAAAAAATGTCCAACAATTAAGTGCAAAGAGCAACTCCTACGCAGGTATCCTGTAGGAGTAGATGTGTCGGTGGAAGATCCAGACAGTATAGAAGTCCATAAACGAGCTATATCAGATGAGTTGGCTAAATCTAAGCCTCGAGACAGTGTGCTACTACCATTATTAAAATCTATCTACCATGAACGTCGATTATTTATTCAAAATGAGGCCACTAGTATCAAGCAGATTATTGAAAACTACCCTGCTCTCTCTCGTCGACCTATTGTAAGAATTAACTTTTTGCTCCAGCCACCATAACTTCATTGTACTTTTCCCTTTCCCTTCCCCCTCCCCAATACACAGATTGATCAAGAAATGAAAATGGTTATTGGAAAAGATGTTAAGTCTCTGTTTATCAGTGAATGGAAGAAATATGTACCTGCCATTATTGAGTATGCAAAAAAAAGTGGGAAGAAAAATCTGAGTATTACAGCTCACACAGCTACAGGTACATAGCTAGCTACTGGTGCCTATATCATGAATTATATTTTGATTTCCATAGTTGATGATGATGATGATGATGATGAACAGTTGGATTTAGTAGCATTGAAGATAGTAACCCAGGCTCTTGTTAAGAATGATGTTTTGCATTATATATATGAAGAATATGAGGTATGTACCCATAGCTACACTAACCTGCTATACCACCAGTGCCTAATCTTCCTTCACCCATCCTTAACAATGTATATTTTTTATATCTCCTACACAGTCCTAAAATTAATAGCGAAGCTATAAGTTTATAGTTGCTGAGTACATGTGCTCCATTTAGAATACTATTAACCCATAATTATTATGGCTATCTAATAAATTGATACCACTATCATGTATCAGATTGAGTCGATGGAAGAAGCTTATCGCAAACCTCCTCTACGAAATTCTCCAAGAATTGCTATGTTCAAGAATGAAGCAGGATCCAATTCACAATTCTTTATTACTTGTGAACAGATCACCCTGTGTCAAGTGCAAAATTTTAGATCAGCTCTCTTTTATATGTTTTCATGTTATTATATTTTTAATTTGGAATATCCTAAACCTGCACAGAATGTATTCTTTTTTTTGCAGGATTATATCCTTTCATTTCCAGATTCATTAAAGAGACCTAGCACTTACTTAGCTGTTGTGTCGGACATAAAACGAAATCTTTAATGTTCCTGTTATTATTACCTACATTATTGTTGTAATAATTATTGACCATTACCAGTTGTTATAATTTTTTAAAGGGTGAATCTGAGCTAAGTTGTATAATAACAATCCATTTCCAGTGGGTAATAATAATCACTATCTGAAGTTGTAATAAAAATGAATATTACTTTAAAATTATTTTTTTCTGGTTAATTCAACAACCATGATGGTTATTTCAACAATATCCTTTAGTAATTATAACAATGTACGTTTATCACTATAATTATCAACATAATTGTTATTACAATTATAACACGATAGTTATTTTAACCATTATCTACCATCATCAAAGTGACCAAATTTTAATGTTGTTATTATTACCACAAAATATGAAAGTTATTTTTACTACTAATGTGGGTTATCTGAGTTGCAGTAGTTTTGATCCACATTTTTGGGTTGTTACAACCCCTTTTTTTTTACTGTGTACTGCACACTAAACATAGGCTGTAGAACAAGTCAGGCAAGTCAGGCCCAGGCCGTACGTACCAATATTTAAGTTATTATTAAGTAGCTATCAGTCAAAAACAAAAGAAAGATGCTCAAAATTAATAAGTTGTAGAGGTTCAGTGTGGTCTGTGGGATTATATACATTTCAATTTTGGGCCTAACCAACCGAATCTTGCTTCCAACACCTCTGCTAAATTGTCCCAATACACACACTAAAAACAAAAAAGTGTGTGTATTGGGACTTTCGTCTCACAATGGTCAGTTACATATTAATTTTTCCCCCATCTAATGAGAGGGTGCATTATATTTACCTTTTCCACAGTAACAGCAGCCATCTTGAGAGGCAAGTACCCCAAAATTAATTAGACATAATACATTAATTTTTGCCTCTCAAAATGGCTGCCATTGCTATAGCAATTGTCATGGTAAAGAGTTAGTAAATAATACACCCTCTATAATATTATTAGCTGGCTTACAAGATCATATTATTCATTGTTATACCCACCCAATAGCTTATAATTATACGTAAATTGCACTTGTTCACTGCCAACATATTATTAATTATTGTGTTTCTAAACATAAGATATCTGTATATCTGTATCTCTCATTATTGTGGTACGATAGGAAGACATGTACATTATAAATAAAGCACATTCAAAATCGAAATATTAGTAATGAATCACCATATCTTGTATGCTGTCATTGTGTACCTTGTCTTGAAATCCTTATCTTCATCAACGAAAGGATACCACAATGGATAATTGGTGTTCCAAATGTTATTGTGGATGTTGAAGGCAAATCCTTTCAGCAGTGATAGGTCTATAGGTTGCAAGGGGGCAGGGAATGGCGTTGGGGTCTTAAAAGAGCTGTCGTTCACTATCGGGCACACGAGAGGGACGTCTGGGGACGAAAATCTGATGCGGATTGGATTCAGAGCAGGATCTACTATCATCTGCAGCTCTACAGACTCGACAGCATGTTGATACTGAGAACCATTAAAAATTACAGACTCCACTGGAATTGGATTAGCATCTGATATCTTATGATACTGAGCTTTGTAGCTTCCTGCAGGCATGAACGAAAACATTGTCGCCTCGGGAAGACGTGTTGAGGTTTTATTGAAAAAAGAGACATCGAAATTGATCTCGAAGAGAGAATGTGGTATGGGACTAGGTCCGATCTCTATCTGGACCCAAGCCTTTTCTGGCATGCCATAGTAAAAATTTGTGAATGGATCACCAGCCAACTCCAGTAAGAAAGTCCATCTATCAGAATCCGTAGCCGTCTTATTCGAATACAGGTTCTTTACAATAAAGTGAACTATAGAGCTATTAGGATGTGCATATTCGTCACTAAGGGGCTTGGAGAAGCCTGCATTACCGAAATAGTTATATCGTCTATTCATGAAGTCGAAATCTGTACCATTATAAGTGTAATACGATAACAAACCTATTTGACCAGCAAGATTCACATCATCTGCCTGTAGTAACTGGCTTATGGCTCCATTGTTATCGAACTTTAGCAGAATTGTATAGTCGGGAAGATCACCAGGAAGTTTAATAGTGAAAGTTGTGTCGATACTCTGAACTACGAAATTATCCAAAGCTGGTATAGTGGGATTGAGAGCTTGTAATTCTTTTTCCAAATTGTTGGCATACCACTTTGCTGACTGGCTTGAAATGTTTTGAGTCATATTGAAGAAAAGTCGTTGCTCTTTCCAAGAATACTCGCAGTTTGCCATATTAGGATACTTTCGAATTGCATTGAAGGCAGCATTTGTCCAGTGTTCATTATCATGAGCACTAGGCAGTCCCCAAGTGTGTTCGGGAAGCTTCACCAAAAATACTGCGAAATCTTTGACTGAGTCCCATTCCCACGTACATTCTGGTGGGTCACATTCCAGTGCCCGAATGGCTGCTCGATAAAGAGACATCTTACGAGGATCCGAAGCCACACCTTGTATCCACGTATCTCCAATCTCATCTGTGATCACAGGGAGGGAAGACTTTGTCACTTTCGCTGCAAAATTCTCAATTGTTGAAGCAAAAATTTTAGCACCTTCATATTCTCCTCGAATAATTTCATAACTGGTCGATATTTCTTCTATAGATAATGGAGGTCCACTATTATCAGTGCGAAATGCAAATACAAGTGCTTGCTTATCGTCTTTGGATATTATTGTGTCCCTAACAGATATTCCTCCAGGTTTTTGTAAAGATACTCCAGGATTAATGGGATAGCCACCTTTATTCCACATGGCAATCACGCCATCACTGTCCGTTTCATTCTCCTTCCAAAGAAATAGCTTTGGAACGCCAGGTGGTGAGCTATCTGGGTTAACGCCAACACTTACTGCACCAATTCCACTCTCCAGGAAATATTTGATAACACTTTTCGTCATGCCTGGGACATCTCTCTGACTCCATACTCTCGTACGGTTCGGCGAATCTTTTTTATACTTTTTATCGAGTTCCATTGCAATCCACTTTGCGATATCAAGCATTCGTTCGTTCATTAACTCCATCTGCATGTTCATGGGACCTGCATGCCAGTGGATATAACCTTTCATGATAGCTGATTCAAATGATAAAATTTCTGAAGCACTCGGGCAATGGAGAGTGATATTATTCAGAGTGAAGTTTGCAGGGCAATTGAGATAGAGGTAGACCAGCCATGGATGAGTGGTATAAATGAAGCCAATATCAAGCTGTTTTGAGACAATCTCTTCTCCGAGCAGCACAGCACGAGGGAAGTACTCGTCGAAATACTTATTCAAAACATTATTTATGAAACCAGTACTAGGGTTGATGCCGTTGTAACCGACATCCAAGTGGTTCATGAAAACGACATGCACTTCTTCTATCTCGGGGATCTTAAACCAGTAATCACTTGGAGCTATATTCCATCGTATTTCATCACAGTCTACAATCGTGCCGACCAGCTGGGAGCCATTGTCCAATGTTGCAGATATAACCATTGAAGTCCAGTTCACTAAAAAGTAACCAGTGGTCCATCCCCCTAGATTTGGAGTCACAGCATATAGTCTGCTGTCATCAATTCTATTGATAACCTAATAACAGTACAATAATTACAATAATTACATGAGGTAGGAGGCTAGTCTGGCATAGCCAACCCTTTAGTACTATATTTCTCCCCAAGAGGAAAATATGGTAAAGGGTCGACTAGTTAATAAGGATAGGAGGTGCTACAGTCAAATGACACTGACCCTTTACTTTTTGGTGGGCGGAGAGTGGGAAAGGTTCTGCTACTTGTTTCACAAAAAAACTGTCCAAGCAAAGGGTTATTAGAATTATATGGCCTTAGTTTATGATAAATTAAAAATTAGAAAAACATTTAAAAACGGTTGACTTCTACCTGAGACATGATATCGCAACAACTAATTACCACTGCCTTAAATTGATATTAACCCAGCCATCACAAGTGGGGGAAGACACAGTCTCAACTCTGTCTGGGCAAGTCTGTGCGATTACGACTCACCTGTGCCACCCTTCCAAATACGGGGTCGTACCACTGACCGTCCAAGTCACAATAATTGTCTCTTCCACTAACACCTCCAAGCAAAAGACCTAGCACTTCTACAGCTAGCAAAAACAGCGCCATTGTGTGGTGACGTCACGGATAAATAAGCTAGCTACATCCCACGTAATTAATTAGCTGGTACGTGCGAGGTGGCGTGGCTTGTCTAGCTAGCTAGCTGACGGGAAGTAAAGTTGTTATAAAAGAAAGAGCAGGGACCATCTATATCAGGATGAGTACCGTAGCAGTGATCTTCTCTTCTGCCTTGAACGGAATCATCAATTTGATGGCGGGAAACAAAGGTATGTGAGAAAATCAATGGTTGATTAGCCAACTAGCCAGCCAGTACGGCCTGGCTGTAGCTAATTAGTGGCTAGCTCTCTCAGCTATCATGATTTACTAGTCTGTCTGCTGACATCTAAAGTTAGAATGGTCTGGAAAGTCTTCATTAGAGACTACTTGGGCCTTACTCAGTAGCTACTTGGACTAGACACACCCCAAAACTTTATGCTGTAGCAGGCGATACAACAGCCATATAGCTGGGCACTCTGTTTATTATAGCCAGTGTTAACTTGGCATTTGTTATAACTTTCTCAAATTTCAAAAAGATCAGCAGGTTAGAATAAAATAATGCTGGTCTGAAAGTATAACATACCTTAGTAACTTCTTTTAGGTGCAAATGAAAAAAAGAGTAGTTACTCTCTTGTAACCTATAAGTCCATTAAGCTACTTTAAATGTGTACCATGACACACTTGTACTATAGTAGAGATGGTGTTTACTGATAACTGATAAGATCACTAAGGTCAGTGTGTTTCAAATTTTCACAAGCCTACACTATAATAATGAACTTTCGTAGTGGAAGGTGAGACTACACACAACTAAAATGTGGTACAGTAGAAGATGGATAGCTAGCTAATATTGATATTTCCTAGCTTAGAATTGAATTATCCATTTCTCTAGTATTAATAGCCTCTTTGGATTCATTTGATCCCATTATTACATATTTCAAAATCAGCTCATAGCTCTCTGCTGGCGTTTTAAATTGAAGAGATAGCTGTAGCAAAATTAATGATCATAAGTGAATGCAAATAGACTTTAGCTTACCTTACAGTACGTGTTCATCATCCCTACATCATCATTTTTTTTTTTGTAATTGTTAACTATAATCATACACAATTACTATACTAATATAGGCGACTCCTGTGGGTGTGGTCCAGGATATGCCACGCCCCTTGATGCCATGAAGGGGCCGAGGGAGAAACTGCTGTACATTCCTTGCATCTACAGAGGCACCGAAACCAAGAAGCCCGACTACCTAGCCACGGTGGACTGTGACCCCGAATCTCCTGACTACGGCAAGGTACATACATCACTTTAGCTAGTTTTATTCAATTTCACCACTGTGGCAACCTCTGATAAAAGACACTCTGAAATAGGAGAAACCTCTCAACAAAAGATAATCTAGAAGTACATACATTCTCTGAAAAAATTAATAACTTCCAATAGAGGAGAACCTCTCTACAAAGCCCAGGGCCCAGGGGGCAGATCCAGGATATTTCGTAATGGGGGCTTGTTCCAACTATTGATAAATTGATGTAATACCCCAATCCCCCCCTCTGGATCTGTCCATGGTGTCTGGTTCAGTGGTAGATAGCTGTAGACCTATAGGTCCAACGATCGAGCTACAGTTTACACAAATCCTTTGTTCCTAATAATGGAATAATGGAGAGAATCTTTATGTGCTTGTGGTTGAGGCCTCAAATGTGTGTGTGAAATTGACTGCAAAATACAGTGGTTTGCAAGTTGAATTCATGTCCTAACTATGTAAACTCTCACATTAAATTATGTTCCAGACTGACCTTTCTGTTTTTTGGAATACTCTTTTTCTCGTGGTTTGGTTGGGGAACATTAAAATGTGTAAACACTAGAGATATTCTCTTCATTTGGAGACACTGAACTTATTATCAGTTCCCCCCCCCCCCCCCCCCCCCCCCCCAATTTAAATGGTTGAATTAAAGATGAACCGCACTGTTTATATTACCTTATTAAGGAATTACCAACTGCATGTGGGAACACATACCATGTTTTTTCACTTCAGTTGTCCAGTCACTGGAAATACCTTAATTACATACAGTACAACTTTTCCAGTGAGTTTATACCATTTCACCTTCTTCCTCTCTTGGAGCATGTACAACTGACTGTCCATTGCAGGATGGTTATCAGGAAGGGTTGGGATATATTATCCTATAGTTGAACTAAATGGATCGTGAAAGCCTCAAGTTTCTTAGGTTCTTGTAAGCCACTACCTATTTCTTATTCTTACAAGTGAGCGCAAAAAATTTCTTCTAAATAAAAAGTTAAGTAGGGATAGCCTAAAATCTAACTGGGCTGTATAATGTACTGCAGCCTCGTATGAAAACAATCCTTACATTTACATCCACTGCCTACAGCTAGCTATGGGCCGTTGTAAAAGTAGTAGGGATTGTTTTCATACGAGGCTGCAGTACATTATACAGCCCAGTTAGATTTTAGGCTATCCCTACTTAACTTTTTATTTAGAAGAAATTTTTTGCGCTCACTTGTTTCTATCCTTTTTTTTAGTGCTTGAAGTTGAAAGTAAGTTTGCGTAAGTAAAGAATTGAGGGTGGCAGTATTGATCGTCACTTGAACTGAGAGTATACAGTGATTATTAATAATTATTTGACATGAGGCTACAGTACAGTACAGTCTATACAAAGCCAGCTCTACATTTCTTTTGTAGGCACATACACAGTCTCTGGAAGAATTTATTTAGCTATTTAAGTTTTGTCTATTATTTAATATAAAACTTTACAGCAACAGCAATGTAAATGCATGGCATGGTAAAGTGAGCTGACTACACTACAGCCAAGTACTGGCTATAATACTACTATAGGCTGTACTGCAATGCAGAAAGGAGTGTCAGGAAGATCATCAGATAAGAATAAATAGCTAGCTAAACGATTAAACTGAAGACCTAAGGCCACATCAACTTAATTACTTGTTTATCATCCCCTCCCTCTCCTAATTTTTGCTCTTCTGAACTTTTAATTTTATTTCTACTGAGCATGTGCATGGTGTACTTTATTTGAAATTTGGCGTGATTTTTGGTGTAATTTCAGTTTTGGCAACTAAATTATGGTGTTTGTTATTCTTCAGATAAAGTGTGCAGCTACTACCTTTAACTTATTTTCATGACTTTTGTGGAACTTCAGCTTTTTGTGTTTTCATAATGATAGCTTTTTTAATTGTTGCCATGGAAACCAATAAAAAATAAAAATGAAAGCCTCCCTCTCTCCTAATTTTTGAAGAAATTAGGATGATAAACAATTAATTTGACGTGGCCTAAACTGAACTGATTAGGCTGCACTGTAGCCACATGTGGACTTATACGTGGCCCCGCCCATACGCTCCGCCCCCTATCGACGTGCGCTTCAAAATGGCGTAGAAAGATTAGCCGAGTGCTATCGATATCACTGATTTATGAAGTAGCGCTTTAGTCAAAACTAATAGCAAAAGATCAGCCTCTAGGTGCCGCTCTAACAGATGGCCAAAGCAGAATTTTGATGACTATAGCCAGTAAGTCGGTACATCGATCTTATTATTATAAAGAAAAAGAATTTTAGAACTCGTTTTTTTCTTATGTTAGCGAATGAATTTTTGATTTTTGAACGTTCTCCTCTCTTCTTTGTAGATGTAATAATTCACTGTAGCCTTCTGAGAACCTGTAGAGTAAGGATAGAAGAGAAAGAAAAGTTTATAGTTTATACAGTCTTATGACCTTTGACCCGCCATCCCTACTTAGAGAGTGCTAGCGCACTCTCTGATAGACAACCATCCTGAAATCTATTACTCATTCCTACGTAGAATTTCAGGATGGTCGTCCATAGGAAATAAGAGATATAGCTAGATTCGACAGCCTCCTTCCCTGGATGGCTTTGAACTCTACCAGTGTCACATGCTTACAAGGACCTAAGAAACCCGAGCCTTTTATGTCCTCTTTACAGAATAACAGCTGATGATGCAGTTGTGTAAACTACATATTCCCTGCAATGGACAGTAAACAGCCATCTTGAAATCTACAGTAGTGGTTTACAAACACCTAAGAAAATCACAAATTTGTGTAAACCACCTCCTTGTGACACCCAACCTGCTATGAATAATAATTATTAACCTCTAAATCAACTGTAGATTCCAATTAATGTGCTCTAATAAGACATTTCTTGTGTTGTGTCATTTCTTTGAATTGCAGTTACTTTTTTATATTCAGTGAAGAACTGAGCCACTGATTATAGTCACCATTTCCAATTAATGTGCTCTAATGAGACGTTTCTTGTGTCATTTCTTTGAATTGCAGTTACTTTTTTATATTTAGTGAAGAACTGAGCCACTGATTATAGTCACCATTTCCAATCAATATGCTCTAATGAGATGTTTCTTATGTCATTTCCCCCCCCCCCCCCCCCCCCCCCCCTTTTCTTTCTTTGAAGTTACTTTTTTTTCAGTGAAGAATTGAGCAACCACTGATTATACTCACCATTTCCTTGTTATCATTAATTTCATAGTTGTGACTTGAAGATATTCAAGGTGTTAGCTACATGGCCTGTTATCATTATACTTTGTGGTTGACAGTTTCTATTTGGGTTATATAACAGTAATCTTCATCACGATGCCTCCATGTGACTCCATGGTCACTATTTCATCATCCACAATCATTTTCCTTAATGGATTTAGTATAGCATAGAGTGCATGCAATGACTAGCTGCTACATCAAACCTGTTATTAAAGAACGAAACCCACCACATTCATGATCCAATTAAGCCAGCAATAAGGAACATCCCCGGCCATATCCCCAAAGGCCAACATCTATAATTATGTACATACCCACAGGCATAACCCATAACTATACCATAACATACCCCCATACCTCAAAAGAATATAACATCTGTTATGCCCCCAAAGCCCCCCATACCTCCAATAAATATAACATACCCCCCAATATACTCCCATACCTCCAAAGAATATGACATACCCCCCATTATACCCCAACATACTCCCATACCTCCAAAGAATATAACATACTCTCCAAAGAATATAACATGCCCCCATACCTCCAAAGAACATAATATGCATGCCCCCATACCTCCAAAAGAACAGCATACACTCCTCTGGATCCATTCAGCAATAAAGACATACCCTTTATCCCAAAGAACATACCTCCATACAAACAACATGCCCTCATATCCCTAAAGAAGAACACACACAACATAACCCACCAAATCTAATGGTCAATACAGAGATAACCTCAGTGATCACAAGCTTGCTTATACATGATAAAACTAGATAAGCTTATAAGGCTAATTGATGTTGCAGTGCATTTGAAAACAAAATTAATGCTGAGTGATGAATGGAATTCACCTCCAATCATGATTTTGCATACTAATGAATAAAATTGAAGTTGCAATTAGTGCTTTTGAAGACATAAGAAATAAAATTGGTCACATGTTGAGTGGAACTCAACATGTGACCAAGAACATTCAGACAGTTTGTGACTACTAGTAATTTCATCCCTATGAGAGGATAACCAAAGGATATGTCCCAATGTGTCAATTATTCAGAAAAAAGATCTGGTGATACAGAGTACAGAGGCTGGCACTGCTACTAATGGAAGTCCTTGTTTTGAGATTCCAATGCAGTGACTGCACCAATTATAATCAGATTTCCATCAACCAATATTTATTCAAGACTGCTGCAGCGAAACCTTTTGCTTGCATAAAGGGTGTGACTACAGTTTGCTTGCATATCTGCCAATGACACTTACCCTAGATGTAAGATTGTTTTCAAACATGGGATGTTAGCTATGACCCAAACTTTTAGTGCTGCCATAATCACTCCTCTACTCCCTCACCTTCCACCTTAGGTTATCCATCGACTACCCATGCCTTATATTGGTGATGAGTTGCACCACAGTGGATGGAATGCCTGCAGCAGGTAAAGAATACCCCTAGCCCTAGCCCTAGCCCTAGCCTCATCTGGTAATTGAAATAACCCTTACACTATTAATACTGTATGTACAGGTATAGGGGTAATATCACATGTCAGATTCTTTGTTTCTCTGTATAGTTGTTTTGGGGACTCCAGCAGAAAGAGGAACAGACTCATGCTTCCATCTCTAGTGTCTTCCAGGATTTATGCCATCGATGTTGGCACTAACCCCAGGGCCCCACAGTTAGCCAAAGTTAGTACGTAGTAGCAAAGCACATGACTGTACAGAGATGGAAATGCCTCTAATCAGGACCCCTGAAATGAGGCCACCCCCGTACACTTTTAAAAGTCCCAGTGTATGCTTCATAATAATAAATCCACCCCTGAAATGAGTCCACCCCTCTAATCAGGACACTTCACTGGGATTCAGTGTACAATGGAATGGAACTTTCAAAAATAATGGACACACTTGGGACCCAGCCTTTCTGGGGTTACGTATCTTGTTACTCTACAAAGGTGTACTTTTAGACTGTCCTGTGATTTCTCTCTTGTCCCTTATCGGAAGTTCCATTGCCTGTTCTGCACATACTGAACTATAATTATTATACATAACGATGGGTTTTGTGTAAATTGTGGTCCATGGGAGGGTGACATCTACTGGGATATATACAACTTTAAATACTCATTTTTTTGTTTTTGTTGTTGTTGTTTTTTGTTTGTTTCTCTGTAGGTGATTGAGGAGAAAGAGGTGAATCATAGGACAGGACTAGCCACTCCCCATACCAGTCACTGCCTCGGCACTGGTGACATCATGATCTCCGCCATGGGAGATCCCCAGGGCAATGCCAAAGGTAATGTGCATATCATGTGAGACTACAGTGAGGATGCTATAATATGGGCTTCTAAATACTGTAATTATCCTATACCACAAAATCGTTGTGGGGAATGTACATAATGGCTTGGTTTTGAATTTGGCATAGAAAATGAGTGTTATTTTCCCTGTTACTTATGTAGGTGGTTTCATTCTTGTCGATGGGAAAAGCTTTAACGTGAAGGGAAACTGGGAGGCCAATGGAAGCTCCACCCCCTTTGGCTATGATTTTTGGTATCAGCCGAGACACAATGTAATGATCAGCAGTGAATGGGGAGAGCCAAGAAGCTTCTTGGAAGGTTTCAACCCCCAGCATGTTGCCGATGGGAAATACGGACGTCACCTTCACGTCTGGGATTGGACAAAACATGAAGTTATACAAGTGCGTTCAAAAATGAAGAACCTGCCCTGACACTGCATGCATGGGGTCTTTTAAGAACACCAGATGACAGAAGTTCGTGACAATTTCATCAACACATGACTGTTAAGAATGGGATATCTTTGGTTATTAATCCCTTGGCCATTCACTACTATAGCTACCTGCTCTAACTCTCGACCAAATTTCATTATCTAAAACACCAGCAGAGAGCTGATCACCCGTTTCTATGTGCTGATTTTAAGAATTGAGAATGGATCAAACAGACTTTAGAACATACATTATAGAACACACGCCTGTGGATTCATTGCAGCTCCATAATTCACTGGAGATAATGCCTGGGATTATCATACTGTAACTCCAACTTAAATCATTTTCTTATAATAGGACATTGATCTTGGCGAAGAAGGCCTGATCCCACTGGAGTTGAGGTTCCTGCATGATCCCGATGCTTCTGAGGGCTATGTGGGTGCTGCCCTCTCCACCAATATGATACGATTCCACAAGAATGGAGTAGGTGTTCTAGTTCTTACTTTCTATAGATCGAGACAAGAGCATAAGAAGTGGAGAGAGAGAGAGAGAGAGAGAGAGAGAGCGAGAGAGAGAGAGAGAGAGAGAGAGAGAGAGAGAGAGATCAGTGTGTATCATTCATTGTATGGAAGGAATGCTTATACTTTTAACAACTCTAGTAACTTAGCTAAATAGCCACTGCCAGCTGTATCATGCTATTATTGGATGTTGTGGTTAAATTGTAATTTGTGTGGTTAAGTGTACCTATTGGTGGAGGATCAGTTTCTCCATAAGTGTAACAAGTCAGACTACTGCTATATCACCTGATTGTAGTCCCACCTGTTTGAGCCTTGAATTACGTATGATAAAAAGAACAAGGACAAGGTGGAATGGAATGGGGCTGGAGCAAGGGTGGAATGAGGTGGGAATGTATGATCCTAAGGCTTTGATTAACCTCTGCTAGACGGGGACTTGGAGTGCAGACAAGGTCGTAGATGTGCCTAGCAAGAAGGTAGAAGGTTGGGCCCTCCCAGATATGCCAGGCCTGATCACCGACTGTCTTATCTCCCTGGATGACCGCTACCTGTATTTCAGCAACTGGCTCCATGGCGACATCCGACAATACGACATCACCGATCGAGCTCACCCTAAACTGGTTGGACAGGTATGTCAGGCTTTCATGATCATTGTGACCCATGAATAGTCAGCGCTTCAAAGTGTAAAGTGCGTAATAGTAAAGGTCTCTGCATGGTTACTCACCGTTTCCAAGTAGTATATACATATACGTATATAGTCTTGTGTCTGGTTCACTCTACTATATTCTACGTAATTATAGGATTTGTCCATAAGAGGCCACTACAGACAGGTTTCACTCTTACATACAGGGCATAGGGCATTGGGGGGATGGCAGCCTTTTATATCTCTTGCCCCCCCCCCCCCCCCCCCCCCCCCCCTCTCACCCTCAGTATGCTACTCTAATAAGTCATCTTCCATATAACACCTGGAATTAAGACAAGGTGTCATTTCCAACTTGGGGGGGGCAGCCTTCTATATCCTTACCCCTATGACTCTATTTTAATAAGATCTCCTCCATATAACACAAATTCCCACCTGGAATTAGGACACCTCTATAATCAGGAAAAATCCTTTTCAGGTTTCATAACGACTCCCTTCATACGTATGTAAGTATATTCCTTTTCTGGTACTAAAAGCTTCATTTCCAACTTAAAATTCCCTTCCTAGCTCTTCCTTGGAGGGTCCATTTGCAAGGATGGTGCAGTGAAGGTAACGGATGACCCTGAGCTGGACGAGCAGCCTGATCCTGTCTTCATCAATGGAAAGAGAGTCGAAGGAGGTCCTCAGATGCTGCAGTTGTCACTCGATGGGAAGAGGCTTTTCTGTACCACGTCTCTCTTCAGCAATTGGGACCAGCAGTTCTACCCAGAGCTTGTCAAGTATGTATTGTATAGCATGAAATTTCATAGGGTATATATTTTTTCAGTTTTGCAAAATTGGTGGACAATAATTATTGTATTTGAAACCACAAAAATTTACCCTACAAAATTCACCCACTAGCTATAAAGGAAATGCTACAGTAACTGTTGATTACTTCCTCTTTCTCCTTTCCTTCCTCCTTTCCCCCTTTGTACTCTTGCCTCTCCTTCCTTTCCCACACTCCATTTCCACTTTCCCATCCCTCCATCCTCCCTTCCCCTTCCTCTCTTCTTACCCCACCCCTCCATTCTCCCTTCCCCTTCCTCTCTTCTTACCCCACCCCTCCATTCTCCCTTCCCCTTCCTCTCTTCTTACCCCACCCCTCCATCCTCCCTTCCCCTTCCTCTCTTCTTACCCCACCCCTCCATTCTCCCTTCCCCTTCCTCTCTTCTTACCCCATCCCTCCATTCTCCCTTCCTCTTGTCCTTCCCACCCCTTTCCTTCTTTCTTCCTTCTTCAACTTCTCTCTGGCCCTCCTCTTTTTTCTTCTCTTTCTACTCCACCTTCTTTCCCACACCCATTTCTCTTATTGTCTCCCTTCTTGTCTACAGGGCAGGTTCCTTCCTCGTCCAGATAGATGTCGACACAGAATATGGAGGTCTCACACTGAATAGAGACTTCTACGTTGACTTTGGACTGGAGCCTGATGGACCATCCTTGGCCCACGAGATTCGTTACCCAGGTGGGGACTGCACCTCTGATATCTGGATCTGAAAAGAGATAGACTGATTCAAAGATGAAGTCTCACATAATAGCAGCTAGTTACATGACTACAATGATTTATAAATTTTAGCTAGTTTGTTCATTATAATATATATTATATTATTCATGACAATAGTGCAGCATAGCTACGTAGTTAATGCACTATTAGTGTTTAATGTGATTGCTACACATGTCCGGCGAACTTTTGTCGTCATTGCTAGCTGGCTATCTGTCACTATTAATAGTAATAGAGTCTACTAGACTACTAGATTTTCGAGTAGCTAGCTATCGAAAAAGGAAGTAGCTAACACCTGTATCTATCACATGACTTATTGAGATCATGCAAGCTGGCTAGCTACTAGCTCTATTAAACTGGTTACTGTAACAGTTATTTTGTAATTGCTCAGTCGAAATGGAGTTTCTAATGCTACTACTGCTGACATCTTTGCAAGCCGCATCTAGCTTTACAAATTATCAGTCAGTGATTGGAGTGTATGATCCTGAAAGGGAAGTGGATCAGAACTGTCTCAGTGGAACATCACAGAAGTATCCCATCAAAGATCTTGTTCATCTCTCCACAAATGACACACAAGTGAGGATGTGTTCCCCTCACTTAGAATTGAATATAAACATCACAATTTCTTATTTGACCAATATTTTGATTGTGGGCTATCATTATCCTGTCATACACTGCCCTGGTAATACTTCAGCTGGATTCAGCTTCATTGGTATGCAAAATTTAGAATTGCTGAATTTTACAATTATAAACTGTGGTCTGAAGACAAGAATAGCTGAAGAGCCAATGGAGGGACCTAGCACCAACATCAAGGCAAGTATAAATGTGCAAAACAGTACTGATGTACACATTGCTAATGTCCAAGTTAAGAATGGACCAGGTACTGGACTATCCTTGTTCTACGATGACGGTGTCATTCGAATATCAAATAGCACTTTTGAAGGGAATGGTTATGACAAGACGAGTGGAGGTAATGGTGTTTACATGGAAACTTTCAGTTCTGAGAACAACAGTGAAAGTAATATAACTGCTGAATACACCTTTAATAGATGCAATTTCATCAACAACAGTGCCAACACAGGCAACGATGGAAAGATAAAAGGATTCAGTAGATTTGATAAAAGAGGTGGTCTATGTATATACGTACATATTAGGAAGTAGAGGCCTCCATGTACTTATCAGTCGGTCAAACTTCATAAGAAATAACGTGGCACACTATGGAGGAGGTTTCTTTGCTTCATTTCATGGAACAGCTAAAAATAATATCGTCAATGTAACTAATTCGAACTTCATAGGGAACAGTGGCAAGTTTGGAGGAGCAAACTATGTTGGCTATTTGTACTCTCCTCTGCTAATTCAGCAAGTTCAAAGCCCTACCAACTGTTCTCATATTTTCAAGTCGAATAACTTTATCAATAATTCAGCAGATTTTGGTGGAGGTACAAGTATATTTTCTTCCAGGTCATTGTTCAAGGATATCGAGGCTAAAGTATATTTTGAAAATTGCACTTGGAGGCAGAATGTTGGCCAATATGGAGCAGCTGTAGCTGTTTTGCCAAATGCATGGAATTTATTTTCTGAAGGAATTTTGCCAACACCAATATTCGATAACTGTGTAATCGAATCAAATATCATCAAAGAGAGATTTATTCAGCAAAACAAGAACTTTTATCAGTTTACAAAAGGTGCAGGAGCCTTATATTGCTCAAGTCACACAATCATTTTTAGGAATGAGGTTAGTTTCGTTCTTAATAATGGTTCTGCAGTTTACTTGGGTTCTTGTGTTGCCATTTTTGATGAATATTCTGTTGTTAACTTCCTGAATAACTCGGGGTATAATGGAGGTGCAATGTATCAGTCAGCCTCTGGAGTTTATTTGTCCAATAACTCAAGGTTATACTTTGATTTGAATACAGCATATGACAAAGGTGGAGCAATATACCAGCACACTAACAATATTCATGTGACAGACTATTCATATACCTGCTTTATTGACTGTACGGATGGTGAAGGAGATGTTAATGAAAGAAATATCTCTGTAGAATTTTTTCACAACGAGGCAGGAACAGGCAATAACATAACAGGTTATGGACATTCAATATATGCATCATCTCTTCTTCCCTGCTACAGCCGTTTTTCATTTTCAGCTTCGAATTTATCCTTCAATATCTTTGAACAAATAGGGAATTTCACATTCATCCCTGAAAATAGACCAATGGACATAGTCACTGCAGTCAATCACTCAGACATTTCAGTTGCACATTGATCAGATTTCATACCAGGCAAAGAAACACAGCTTCTATATAATGACACTGATGATCTAAATCAGCCTGTCCATACTGACTATCTGGTGACAATACAGAATGAGCCTGGGGCTACTATACGAACAAGTCAATTTTATTCCCACGTCTCTAGGGATCAAACACTCGCATTGTATGGTAAGGTCAGAGATCGTGCCACCATTATACTCTCGGCTACAACAGCTCAACAGATAGCTCTGTCATTTGAAGTTGAGATACAACCATGTCCACCAGGGTTCATTCAACAGAATCTCCAAGATGAAAAATCAGGACCGTGCATATGTTCAGTCAGTGAATACCAATACCTAGGAATCGAAAGATGCAATTTGACAAGTATGCAAGCATATGGAACACGTGGTATCTGGATTGGCTACGAAAAAAATCTAAGTGAAAGTGAAGACTCGTTGATATCTTCCTTCTGCACACCAGGTTTCTGCTCGGTTAAGGAAGATTTTTTGCTTCCTTCCACAGCAAGCAGAGAAGAACTGAATGAGATAGTGTGTAATGATTCACGTAAAGGTGTCCTTTGTGGCCTTTGCAAGGGAAACTTTTCAGTTCACATGCACTCTCTCGAATTCAGTTGTAAGTCTAACAAGTATTGTGAATGGGGCTGGATATTTTACATACTCAGTGAGCTTTTACCAGTGACTCTCATCTTCCTTGTGATCATCATATTCAACATTCCCTTCACATCAGGAGCGATAAATGGCTTCATATTTCACTGTCAAGCGATTACTATGTTTCACATAAGTGCTTCTGACACTATTCCATTCGACCCTCCTGCTCAAACTCTCAAAAGAATCTCTTCATTCATTTATTTGGCTTATAATCTGATGCCATTTGTTCTTGATGAGCTTTCGTTCTGCCTATGGAAAGAAGCAACTGCCCTCGATGTACTGGCTTTCAGCTACGTGACTTTGGTCTACTCATTCACCTTGGTGATAGCAGTAATACTGACCCTTAATAAGTGCATCTCAAGATGTAACTGCCGAGTTTTGAAAAAAAAAAAACCTTTTAGTTCACAGTCAAGCAGCCTTCAGGGTAGCATAATTCACGGTCTAACAGCATTCTTGATTCTTTGTTATGCTCAGTGTACTTATGTTTCAATCCTACTACTGACTTCTGCAAAGGTACACCACAAAGGATTGGATAATAGCAGTTTAGTGGTCTACTACAATGGAGAAATAACCTGGATGAGTTCTGAGCACTTACCTTATGCCATTCCAGCTCTTGTTTTCCTCCTATTGATTTCTATTCCTTCACTCCTTCTCCTCATCTATCCTCTTCACTACAAGGTTCTTTCTGCCCTCAGGCTGGCAGAATCAAGGCGTATTTTATGGTTTTTCAATCCTTTGGAACGACTAAAGCCTTTCATGGATTCTTTCCAGAGTTGCTTCAAGGACGAGTATCGCTTTTTTTCTGGATTGTACTTTGTGTACAGGTTTTTTATCATAATCAATATGGGGATTAACAACTTGCAGGATAGTTTTATCATACTAGAAGCACAATTGGCTTTTATGCTTATCTTGCATGCAATCTGCCAGCCCTACAAGAAAAGAGTTCACAATATCATCGATACTCTGCTATTTAGTAATCTCATTTTCATCAATGCTATAACAATGTACAACTTCTATAACATCAATTCAAAACTGGAACACTCCACGAGAGTATCATTTGCTACCTGTGTCCAGACTGTATTGATGCTCTTGCCGTTATTAGTCGTGATGATGTTTCTGATGGCAAAGATTATATTACTGTGTTGCAAGAAAACACCAGACTCAGTGAAAGACAGTGATAAATTGATAGAATCTTCATCCATATCTTATGGCACAAACAGATAATACATAAGAAATTGTGACATTTTACTAGAATAGAACTGAAAAAAAAAAGAGACATATTACTAATAATGCAACTATTTTTGTTTAATAGTTATGTATGATGTAACAATTTCATTAGCTCAACATTAGGTCGGTCTAGGAATTAACAAAGGCGATAGCTAAGACCCCATTTGGCTGGAGAGGGAGAATCTAAGGACATACTGTTATGTTGCAATCTATTTTTTATAGACAATTCAACTCACAACTCAACTTACAACTGAACTATGAATGACAGTGCACTAATAAATATATGAACACAAACAACCACAAGGTAAGAAGTGACATCACCATAATTATTAATAACTAGCTAGTCAACCACTACACATACTATATAGTGGCTGGACATGATTGTTTGTCACCTCTTTACAGAGCAGTAGTTACCTAGTAAATATGGGAGGATCAGAGACCAACACTTAGTGGCATATAGTAAAGCCTATTCCATGGATGCATCAGATGCTGCAGTTAATTGTCGCTCAATGGAAAGAGGCTTTATTGTAGCTACCGTGTTGGCAGTTTTAAGGAGAAAGAGAATATAATAGGGAATTAATTAAATTTATAGCATGAAAAAGTCCCCCTTCCTTCCCTCTGGCTTTTCCACTTGTTTCCCCCTTCTCTTTCCTTTCCTCACAGACTCACTCTTGCCTTTCCACTCAGTCTTTACCACACTCCACTCCCCTTTTCCCATCCCTTCCACCATCCTTCCTCTCTTTTCTCTCTCCCCCCCCCCCCCCCCCCCCCCCCCCCCCCCCCATTTCTCACCTCTCCTCCCCTTTTCCCCCCACCTTTACGCTCTCTTTCTTTCCCACCTTCCCACCTTCTTTCCCACACCCATTTCTTGTCTACAGGGCAGGTTCCTTCCTAATCCAGATACGTATATAGAAGTCAACACAGAATAATATTATGGAGGTCTCATACTGAACCTGATGGACCTTACTTGGCCCACAAGATTCAATACTCTGGTGGGGATGGCACCTTTGATAGGTATCTGGATCTTAAGAGAAACAAACTGATTCCAAGATCATTATTGATGTTTAGTATTATGCTGATCATAAAAAGAAATTGTAAAGAATTGCCAGAACTGTTATGTAGTTACATTGTGCTTAATGGTATACTGAAATTCATTCCTACAGTAACGATGTAGTTTCAGCTAGCTATCTGTTTGAGCCATAAGATACGAGTAGAGATTGATTCAAATCATCTCTCTCTTTTGTTGAGTCAGACATTTTCTTGCAACACAGTATTGAAATAATCTTTGCCATCAAAAAAATCACCAAAATTAATAGCGGTAGGAGCATCAATACAGTCTGGACACAGGTGGCAAATGATACTCTTCTGGAGTGTTCCAGTTTTGAATTGATGTTATAGAAGTTGTACATTGTTATAGCATTGATGAGGATGAGATTACCAAATAGCAGAGCATCGATGACATTGTGAGCTCTTTTCTTGTAGGGCTGGCAGATTGCATGCAAGATAAGCATAAAAACCAATTGTGCTTCTAGTAAGATGAAACTATCCTGCAAGTTGTTAATCCCCATATTGATTATGATAAAAAACCTGTACACAAAGTACAATCCAGAAAAAAAGCGATACTCGTCCTTGAAGCAACTCTGGAAAGAATCCATGAAAGGCTTTAGTCGCTCCAAAGGATTGAAAAACCATAAAATATGCCTTGATTCTGCCAGCCTGAGGGCAGAAAGAACCTTGTAGTGAAGAGGATAGATGAGGAGAAGGAGTGGAGGAATGGAAATCAATAGGATGAAAATAAGAGCTGGAATGGCATAAGGTAAGTGCTCAGAACTCATCCAGGTTATTTCTCCATTGTAGTAGACCACTAAACTGCTATTACTCAATCCTTTGTGGTGTACCTTTGCAGAAGCCAGTAGTAGGATTGAAACATAAGTACACTGAGCATAACAAAGAATCAAGAATGCTGTTAGACCGTGAATTATGTTACCCTGAAGGTTGTTTGACCATAAACTTAAAAAAATCCTGTTTTTCAAAGCTCGGCAGTTACATCTTGAGATGCACTTATTAAGGATCAGTATTACTGCTATCACCAAGGTGAATGAGTAGACCAAAGTCACGTAGCTGAAAGCCAGTACATCGAGAGCAGTTGCTTCTTTCCATAGGCAGAACGAAAACTCATCAAGAACGAATGGCATCAAATTATAAGCCAAGTAAATGAATGAGGAGATTCTTTTGAGAGTTTGAGCAGGAGGGTGGAATGGAATAGTGTCAGAAGCACTTATGTGAAACATATTAATCACTTGACAGTAAAATATGAAGCCATTTATCGCTCCTGATGTGAAGGGAATGTTGAATACGATGATCACAAGGAAGATGAGAGTCACTGGTAAAAGCTCACTGAGTATGCAAAATATCCAGCCCCATTCACAGTACTTGTTAGACTTACAGCTCAATTCAAGAGAGTGCATGTGAACTGAAAAGTTTTCCTTGCAAAGGCCACAAAGGACACCTTTGCGTGAATCATAACACACTATCTCATTCAGTTCTTCTCTGCTTGCTGTGGAAGGAAGCAAAAAATCTTCCTTAACCGAGCAGAAACCTGGTGTACAGAAGGAGGATATCAACGAGTCTTCATTTTCACTTTGATTCTTTTCATAGCCAATCCAGATACCGTGAGTTCCATATGCTTGCATACTGGTCAAATTGCATCTTCTAATTCCTAGATATTCACTGTCAGTATTGACTGAACATATGCATGGTCCTGATTTTTCATCTTGGAGATTCTGTTGAATGAACCCTGGTGGACATGGTTGTATCTCAACTTCAAATGACAGAGCTATCTGTCGAGCTGTTGTAGATGAAAGTATAATGGTGGCACGATCTCCAACCTTACCATATAATGCGAGTGTTTGATCCCTAGAAATGTGGGAATAAGATTGACTTGTTTGTATAGTAGCCCCAGGCTCATTCTGTATTGTCACCAGATAGTCAGTATGGACAGGCTGATTTAGATCATCAGTGTCATTATATAGAAGCTGTGTTTCTTTGCCTGGTATGAAATCTGACCAATGTGCAACTGAAATTTGAGAGTGATTGACTGCAGTGACTATGTCCATTGGTCTATTTTTGGGAATGAATGTGAAATTTCCTATTTGCTCAAAGATATTGAAGGATAAATTCGAAGCTGAAAACGAAAAACGTTTGTAGCAGGGAAGAAGAGATGATGCATGTATCGAGTGTCCATTACCTGTTACAATATTGCCTTTCCCTGCCTCGTTGTGAAAAAATTCTACAGAAATATTTCTTTTGTTAACATCTCCTTCACCATAATTCATACAGTCAATAAAGCAAGTATTTGAATAGTCTATCACATGAATATTGTGAGTGTGCTGGTATATTGCTCCACCTTTGTCATATGCTGTGTTCCAGCTGAAGTACAACCTGGAATTATTGGATAAATAAACTCCAGAGGATGAAAGATACATTGCACCTCCGTCATACCCCGAGTTATTCTGGAAGTTAACGACAGAATATTCATCAAAAATGGCAATACAAGAGCCCAAGTATAATGCAGAACCATTATTAAGAACGAAACGGACCTCATTTCTAAAAATGATCATGTCACTTGCACAATATAAGGCTCCTGCACCCTTTGTAAACTGATAAAAATTCTTCTTTTCTTGGATAAATCTCTCCTTGATGATATTCAATTCAATAGTACAGTTTTCAAATATTGGTGTTGGTAAATATCCTTCAGAAAACAGATTCCAAGCACTTGGCAAAATAGCTACAGCTGCTCCATATTGGCCAACATTCTGCCTCCAAGTACAATTTTCAAAATATACTTTAGCCCCGATATCCTTGAACAACGACCTGGAAGAAAGAATGCCTGTACCTCCACCATAATCTGCTGAATTATTGATAAAGTTGTTCGACTTGAAAACATGAGAACAATTGATTGGGGCTTGAACTCGTAGAACTAACAGAGGAGAGTACAAATAGCCAACATAGTTTGCTCCTCCGATCTCACCACTGTTCCCTATGAAGTTTGAATCAGTCACATTGACGACATTGTTTCGAGCTGTTCCATGATATGAAGTGAATAACCCCCCGCCAACAGTGGCCACCTTATTTCTTATGAAGTTTGACTGACTGATAAGTACGTGGAGGCGTCTACTTCCTAATATGTATATACATAGACCACCTCCTTTGTCGAATCGACTGAATCCTTTTATCTTTCCATCGTTGCCTGTGTTGGCACTGTTGTTGATGAAATCGCACCGATTAAAGATGTATTCAGCAGTTATATTACTTTCACTGTTGTTCTCAGAACTGAAAGTTTCCATGTAGACACCATTACCTCCACTGGTCTTGTCATAACCATTCCCTTCAAAAGTGCAATTTGATATTTGAATGACACCGTCATCGTAGAACAAGGATAGTCCAGTACCTGGTCCATTCTTAACTTGGACATTAGCAATGTGTACATCAGTACTGTTTTGCACATTTATACTTGCCTTGATGTTGGTGCTAGGTCCCTCCATTGGCTCTTCAGCTATTCTTGTCTTCAGACCACAATTCATTACAGTGAAATTCAGCAATTCCAAATTCCTTGCACCAATGAAGCTGAGTCCAGCTGAAGTATTATCAGGGCAGTGTATGACAGGATAATGGTAGCCCACGATAGAAACATTGGTCAAATAAGAAATGGTGATGTTTCTATTCAGTTCTAAGTGAGGGGAGCATATCCTCACTTGTGTGTTATTTGTGGAGAGATG